>JAPTJF010000791.1:0-13413 GCA_029339195.1 Micractinium sp. NFX-FRZ
AAAAAAAGGGGGGGGGGGGGGGGGGGGGGGGGGGGGGGGGGGGGGGGGGGGGGGCGGCTGTCGGCGTTCCCCAAGGCCCTGCAGGTGCGCACGGCTTGAGACAGCGGAGCTCATACATGCGTGATGGCGTGTGTATAGTTTTCTGTAAAGTGCAGGAGTGGATTTAACAACTATCCCCCCTGCGCTGCGCTGGGGTGTCAGCTGTGTTGTGTAGAAGCTGCTTATCTGGAGCAGCCCTGTCTCTGCTGCTCACCACTTTGAGCGCCTGCTCACCTCCCACGTCTCCCGCCGCCCGCCGCGCCTGCCCCTTTGCCTGCAGGTGCTGGCGCCCTGCCTGCACATGCCCCCGGGCGCGCACTTCGGCCTGAAGGACCAGGTGGGTGGCTCGGTGGGTGGTAACACCTGTGTGGGTAGCACCGAGGGCGGCTGTTGAGAAGCAGCACTGGGGTGGGCCCAGCGGACCTTGCTTGCGCCCTGCCTGCTTGCAGTGAAGCGTCTTGCGCGGGTGCTGCTCATACGCCTGCCTGCTGGGGTGCTGCCGTGGCCCGAGGCACTGCACTGCTCATGGTTTGTGCCCCCTTGGTACTGCAGGAGACGCGGTACCGCCAGCGCTACCTGGACCTCATAGTCAACCCCGAAGTCCAGGTGAGGGCCGGCTGCCGGCCAGCTTCCTCTCGCACGCCTGCTGGCCGCAGCACCGCTGGACTGATGCATGCATAGATGCAAGCCTGAAGCCTCGAAGCCCCCCACTCCCTCGCATGCGATGCTTAGAGCCCAGCACCCAAGTTCTCAATCCCCATTGCCCCCCGCCCCCCCGGGAGGTCACCTCCTATCCGCTCTCTCCCCCTCCCTCTCGCTCTATCAAGCAGGACATCTTCCGCACCCGCAGCAAGATCATTGCAGGCGTGCGCCGCTACCTGGACGACCGCGACTTCCTGGAGGTGCGGGTCATGTGTGGGTCATGTGTGGGTCATGTGTGGGTGTGGGTGGGTGCTGGAGGACTGTGTGTTGTCAACCCAAAAAAAAAACTCCGCCGTTCTATGTAACTTGATCCTGACATTGCGGGTGGAGAGGGGCGCGGGGCAGCCAGGCATCCCACTGAATGCGGGCGCCTCATCGTGCGCTGGCCTGGGCGCGTCTGAACCCAGCCCGGCCGGGGCACCTGCGCGCCTCTTTGTAATGCCCTGCCAGCCCGCTGTACCTGCCAGCCAAAAGCCAACAACTTGTAAGCGGATTGCCCACCCTGCCCTTCCACTCCCCAGGTCGAGACCCCCATGATGAACATGATCCCGGGTGGTGCCACCGCGCGCCCCTTCATCACGTACCACAACGACCTCGACATGCAGGTGGGGCAGGGGGAAGGATGGGAGTGTGTATGGTGAGGACTCCTTGCAGGTCTTGCATATTTTGAAGCAGATGACGTGAGGCTGCCCGCACTGCAGCACCCCTTCTCTGAGCTGCATTGCGCCGCCACTGCAGCTGCTCGCACTGCCCAACAAGCTGTACCTCTGCCCCGTTCCTCTGTACCGCAGCTGTACATGCGCATTGCGCCGGAGCTGTACCTCAAGATGCTCGTGGTGGGAGGGCTGGACCGCGTGTACGAGATTGGCAAGCAGGTGGGCAAGGGGCCTGTGTGTTTTCGTGGGTGGGAGGCCTAGGAGTGGAGATGCTAGCCCGGGCGCTCCTCAAGCTCCTGCTAGGCTGGCAGGTGACCAGGGGGCTGCGGGGGGTGCCTGGCTGCCCCTAATTGAGATGTTGGCTCAGCTGGGCACCTGCTCGTGCTCACGCGGAACCTCGCCCTCTGGGACCGAATTGCCCTGCCGCCCATCCACCATTCTGCCACCTCACTGCTGCCCTAGCCGCTCCACTCCTGCCCTGCCCTGCCCTCCCTGCCACCTCCCTTCCGCTCCACTGCCTCGCCACCCTTGTGTACGCGTTGCCTCACTGCCGCGTGCGCGCGCCTCGCGCTCCTTCCTCACACCCCGCCGCCTGCCCTCCTCCTTCTCTCCTTCCTCTTGCTTCAGTTCCGTAACGAGGGCATCGACCTCACCCACAACCCGGAGTTCACCACCTGCGAGTTCTACCAGGTGAGGGAGAGGGGCGGGGTGGTGCCATGTTGGATGGGGCGGGACATGGCATGTGGGTGTGTGTTTGTGTCTCTGACACATGCAGTTGTTGCATCAAGCGTGGGATGGGAGGCCATGTTGGGGGGCAGGCAGGCGGGGCTGTTGCAGTGGGCGTGCGGCCGGGCGTGGCCTCCTTGTGCCACAGATTGCGCGTAATGGTTGTCAAAACGCGCACCTGCTTCCCTAAAACAAAATGCAGGCGTACGTCGACTACAGCGCCCCATCTCGATTCGTCTGCTTCTGAGTAATGTTATCACCTGCTTCCTTGGCCGCAGGCGTACGCCGACTACAACGACCTCATCGCCATGACCGAGGAGCTGATCAGCGGGCTGGTGCTGAAGATCAAGGGCAGCTACAAGATCCAGTACCACCCAGATGGCCCCACCGGCAAGGTGGGCCGCTGATCCTGCTGCGGGTGCTCGCAAGCCATGGAAGGGTTGGGAGTGGTGGCGTGGAGGTGATGGTGCGGTGGTGGCGCTGGTTGTAGAGGGCAGCAGCACCTGGATGGAGTTGATGGCAAGGTGGGGTGCTGGGTGCGGTGGTGGTTCAGGGGCAGTGGTGGGGAGGGGCAAGTGATGGAGAGGGGTGCTGAGCGGGGCGGACCGCCTGCCGCCTTCCCTCATGCACATCCCGCTGTTTCCGCCCTCCCCACCTGCCCCCCTTTCACTTTCCCTCTCCTGACCCCCTCCCCCTCTCCCGCCGCCGTCTTCCCCGCCCCGCCCGCAGGCCATCGACATTGACTTCACGCCCCCCTTCCGCCGCATCTCAATGTGCTCGGGGCTGGAGGAGGCGCTGGACTGCAAGCTGCCGGCAGACATGGACTCGGAGGAGGCGCGCCTGTTCCTGGTCGAGCTGGTGAGCTGCGTAGTCGTGGATAAAGTTTTGGTGGCATGCACGTACACTGCTTTCAAATCGAACCTGTGCGGTGTGTGCCCGCAGAAGTCGGAGGAGGCGTGTGCCATCCTGCTGGGCTGTTGCGCATCTAGGCAGGCTGCGTCTGTTCCTCCTCTCCGCACAACCTGTCACGCATCTCCCTCGGCCGCTGGTCGTCACCCCCTGCAGTCCACCCCTGCCCCCCTCTCTCCCCTTCCCTGCAGTGCAAGAAGCACAACGTGGACTGCAGCCCGCCCCAGACCACGGCGCGGCTGCTGGACAAGCTGGTGGGGGAGTTCATCGAGAGCCAGGTGGGGGGGCGCGTGTGTGTACGTGTATACTGAGGGTGTGTGTACGTGTAGTGAGGGTGGTAGTGGTGGAACTGGTGTTGGTGAAGGGGGAAGTGGGAGGAGGGCGGGGCCCTTACCGCCGCTCCCTGTCGATGCTTGCTGGCCTGCCAGCTGGCAGGCGGGGGAGGTCGATCAACAGCCATTTTGTGAGTGCACCGCATGATGACACTTTGACCTTAGTGCTGTCTTTGCACTGCCTGCCCGTGTGGGCAGCCCCAGCTAGGTATGGGTGCAGGGCTGGCTGGCAAGGGTCTTGCCTTGTCACCTACCTCCCCGCCCACCGCCCCCTCCCCGTCCGCCTCCTCCCTCCCACCGCCCCCCCTCCCCCCCCTCCCCCTCTGCAGTGCACCAACCCCACCTTCATCTGCGACCACCCCCAGATCATGTCGCCCCTGGCCAAGTGGTGAGGCCCCTGCTGTGCCTACCTCAGCATGTCTGTAGTGAAACTGGCCGCACGCGACGCCGTGGGTGCTTGCCTGCCTGCCGCCTGCCAAGCTGCTCAATGCAGCACTTTTGCCTGCCGATGCCCGGGCCCCACCCACATGCGCACGTGCGACCTCCACGCATGGCACCCTCCTCCCCCCCCGCCTCCCCCTGCTCCACCCCCGTCTCGTCCCCACTCACCCCGCCCGCAGGCACCGCTCGCTGCCGGGCATGACGGAGCGCTTCGAGCTGTTTGTGAACTGCAAGGAGGTGTGCAACGCGTACACCGAGCTGAACGACCCGCTGCGCCAGCGCGAGCTCTTCAGCCAGCAGGCGGCGGTGAGTCAACACAGGGGCTGGGAGAGGAGGTGGTGAAGTAGGGTGGAGGCATGGCGGGTTGCAGTGAAGCAAGTGGGGGACGCCAGGGGCAGAAGGAGAGGTGTGTGGGGTTGTGGGGCTTGGCAGCCAGCGGGCAAAAACAAGTAGAACAAGGGAGGAAGGGCAGGCAGAACACGAGCCAAAGGAAGGCACATCCATTCAGTGCGCTCAAAAGAAAGCAGAAGATCCGCTTACAGCAGTTCTCCTCACATCCCCCTTCGTGTGTCCACCCCACCCACCCTCGTGCAGGCCAAGGCGCAGGGCGACGACGAGGCGATGTTTGTGGACGAGAACTTCTGCACCGCCCTCGAGTTTGGGCTGCCCCCCACCGGCGGGTGGGGCCTGGGCATCGACCGTTTCACTATGATGCTGACCGACAAGAACAACATCAAGGAGGTGCGCCCGTTTGTTTGCACCCCTGCTGCTGTTTTGCACTGCCTGTGGAGCGGCCGACAAGAACAACATCAAGGAGGTGCGCCCAGGGGGGCTGCCTGCTCCTGTTTGTTGTTCTGTTGTTTGCGAGTGCGGCCATCTCTCGCTCGCCGTGCCCCTGCAACTGTTTGCTGCTCGACGACCAGAGCAACATCAAAGGAGGTGCGCTGGGGGGCCTGCCTGCTGCTGCTGGATGGTTCTGTTTGTTGGCCATCTCTTTCTTGCTGCCCACCTACAAGTGCTTGCTTTGCTCACCAAACGAGAACAACGTCAACGAGGTGCGCCCAGGGCCTCCCTGCTGCTGCTGGCGTTTCTTTTGTTTTTTTCATGTGCTTTACCAAATGCTTCTTGTGCTCACCGGCCAGGCTCGTTGACACCCACACTGTGGCACTGCCTCCCCCGCCCCCTGCAGGTGCTGCTCTTCCCTGCCATGAAGCCCGACCTCACGGCGGACCGGCCCGCAGGCTCGGCGGCCGCCGACGGAGTGGCGGGCCTCAGCCTGGTGAGCACCCCGCTTGCCTGTGTTCACAGGGGGTGGTGTTTGAATTGATGGGAAGCGGGGCACCTGGTGTGCTGTGCTCCCTGGAGGGGTGGGAGAGGTGGAACCATGCGCTCGACAGGAGCACGCAGCCGTTGCTTGAAAGCCCACTCGAAAGCCCACAGCGTGCAGCGTTCCAGCTCTTTGCATGACCCAGGTGCCAGCTGTCAGCACCAGCCTGGTCAGGCCCACCACCCACTGACCGCCACACCCCCTCCCTCCCCCTGCTCCCGCCACTCCCCCCGCTCCCCGCCCCTCTCTTGTGCTCGCCGCGCAGAACGAGCCCTCCGCCTGATGCGCTGTTACAGGTCGAGGACGGCGGCTCACCCGCGGCGGCGCGCACGCCCCGGGGCCGTGCAGCCGCCGCTGCCGCCGGCCCCGCCACGCCTGACGTGGCCGCTGTGCTGGCGTCCCACACGCCCGCCTCTGTGGTGGTCTCCCCAGGGAGGCCGGGGAGCCCCACAGAAGCCGCGTTTGCAGCCTTCCGGCGCACGGCGGCGGCAGAGGCGGCGGCGGGCGCGGCCAGCGGGCGGGCCTCTCCTGAGCTCGAGCACCGGGCGCTGGTGCATGGGCAGCAGGTGGACAGCGTGATTCTTTCGCTACCCACGCCGCCCACTGCACCCGAGGGCAGCGCGCAGAGCACCGCTGCGCTGCTGGACACCTGGCGTCGCGCCGCCGCTGTCAAGGCAGCGCAGCAGCCGGCACCCTGCTGAGCGCCCTGCTGAGCTCCCGCTGCCAGCCCAGGCCGCCCCAAGCCCGGGCTCTGGCTTGGGGAATGCCTGGCACTGCGCCAGGCGCTCAACCTTGCTTTCCTCCCCTCCTTCTTTCCTCCCCGGTATTCGTTTCTGCTTCCCTGACGCTCTGCTGCTCTGCCCATGCGTGCTGCTTGCTTGGCTCTCGCCACCCGTGGTTCAACAATGTCACACTCAATCGCACCCTCTGCCCCCAGGGCACCTCGGGACAGGCTTGCAAAGAGGGGCAGGGACGGGCACAACGGGGGAAGAGTGGGCAAAGAGGGGCAGGGCTGGCATGTCGAGGCCGAGGGGCAGTCGATCTCACTGGCTACAAAAGGGACAGCAAAAGAGGTGCATGGCAGCCCAGCCCGCTGCATTGGTGTACATGTGCCGTGCGTGCTGGCTGGCCAGCCTACTGTACGTGTACTGCTGTGCCTGCTATGAGGTAGGGCAGCTGATCCACGTGCTGTGTGGCTGCCAACTGTAGAATACCCCAAACCGCCGCCAAGGGGTGCTGCCATACACAAGGTTGGACTGCACCCGCTCGCACTGCCGCTGCTGCTGCTGATGCTGTTACACCATCCTGGCTGCACCTGCTCGCACAGCCACTAATGCTGTTGCTGCTGCACCACGCTAGCTGCAGCGTGCCCGCCTGCTGCTGCCGCTGCTGCTGCTGTACAAGGGATGTGCATGTGCCGCTGGCCTAGCTAGCCGGGGCGGGCTCTGCAGCGAGCGCAGCGGCCGCTGCCGCGTGGGTGGCCCGGCGCGGGGGGTTGCCACCGGCCGCCACGTTGTACACAAGGAAGAGCGACATGGCTGTGCTGAGGCCCAGCAGGCAGCCCATGATCATCGGAGAGAAGCCCTGCTGCACGGCACGGTAGGCATAGTAGCCCATCCAGCCCGCCAGGCCTGCGCAGGAGCGGTGGGGTGGGGCGGAAGGGTCGGAGGGGCAAGTTGGGCGGGGTTGGGGGCAGGGGGTGCTGACAAGGGAGGGGCGGGGGGCAGGGCCAGGGGCACTGCAGGGGTGGCACTGCTGGGGGCGCGGAGCTGGACACTGTGCGTAGGTACAACACAGTTGAGCCCGTGCCTGTGCGTAAACTGCCTGGCAGCATGGCTTCTCGTCTTGCTGCCTCACAGCCTGCCCGCGCACCTGCCAAACTGCCTCACAGCCTCCAGCTCAGCCACCCACTCAGCAAGCCCACATCCAGCACACGATTGGCTGTCCCTCTCCCCAAGGAATTCATACATCCTTCCCCCCGCCCCTCCGGGCACTTGCCTGCCTCCACCACGGTGAACGGGGCGGCGCTCTTGCTCTGCCGCCACACCCTGAGGCTCAAGTAGGAGAGGAACATCTGCAGGCCGCCCACCACCATCATCACCGCCGCCGGCTGGCCCCAGCCGAAGAACTTGCCCAGCAGGCCGCCTGCTGCCACCAGGGCGCCGTAGGGGATGCACATGCAAAAGTCGTGCAAGAAAGCGTGGCGCCCGCTGCCGTGGCCGCCGCCGCTGCTTGGCGCCGCCGCCTCGCCCTCGCTGCTGGCGGCGGCGGAGGCGGTGGCTAGTAGAGGGCGCGCCTGCGCAGGGAGGGCACAGCAGGAGGACAGACAAGAGCGGCATGAGTAAGGTGGAGGTGCAGGCTGGGTGGGGCGCAGCTGGCGGTCGGCAGGCAGGCGGCGGCAGCACGAGTGGCGGCACCGGAGCGGAGGCACTGCACTCGCCTGTTGGCGTTGCTGGGCTGGTTGCCGGCGGCACTGAAGCGCTAGGGGTGGCCGTCCGAGGGTCACAACCGGCCTGGCAGCCGGTGCAGGGCCCAATCGCAAGGCTGCCGGTGGCTGCTGCGCGTGGCAGCGCAGCGACGCGCAGGAAGCAGAAGAGGTCGCGGCAGACATGGTGAACCCAATTTGCAGTGCGTTGGGTTTGCAGGGGCCGGGGTTTGGGTAGGCAGGGGGGCGTTTGGAAACTTGACGCATGGAAGCGATCCAGCGATCGGCGCTGCGAGTCATTTCCGCAGCAGTACCCCGATACTGATCACAGCGCTCAGCCGCTCACGCCGCCGCACATGCGGCAGATGGCAGAGTGAGCTTGAGTAAGCTGCCGGCAGGCACGGACTCGGCCTGCAGCATTCAGATCGCAGCGGAGCATAGCAAGCGAGCATAGCGAGCGGCACGATGTGCGCATGCCGCCGCCTGACCGTCTGCCTCCGCCGCTGCTGCCTGACGCCGCTGCTGACGCCGCTGCTCCCGCCGTCGTTGCCCGCTGCTGCCGCCTGCTGTCATCACCCACCTGCGTCCGCCGAATACCCCTGCGTTACTTGCCTGATCTGCAGCAGCAGAAGTCAGCCTTGAACTGCAGCAGCAGATGGCAGCTGACGAGGCGGCGCGGCTGGAGGCGCTGCAGGCACAAATTGAAGAGCTAGAGGCGTTGCAGGCATGCTATGAAGAAGAGTTGAGCATGGCACAAGTGGAGCTGGACAATCTACGCTTTGCAACAGCAGTTGTGGAAGCCGGCCTCAGCGGCAGCGGCGGCAGCGGTGGCAGTCACGGAGCTGTGGGCGCGGCGTCGGCTGCTGACGTGCCGGCGCTGTCGGGCACGCTGCGCCTGCCGGGCGTCCAGCTGGCTGCGGCGCCCGTACAGCTGGCATTTGTGCTGCCCAGGCTGGGAGGGCCGCCGCGACTACAGGTGCACTGCAGCGCACCCAGGCGAGTGGGGTGCAGTGAGTGCAGAGAGGGACAGAGTGGCGGGTTCGGCGACAGGGTGGGCAGGACCGCCCCCGTCAGGCAACCACTCACCGCCGCTACTTGCCCAGCCGGTGCATGCACCTGCTGGAGCATATCAATTTATCATTATAAGCAATAGGCTGCCTCTCCTCGCCTGCCTGTCCATCCATCTATGCAGGGAGCAGGCCGACAGCTTGCAGCAGCTGGCAGACAGTGTAGCAGCCGAGTGCGCTGCCGACGGCGCCCCCTGCCTGCTGCTGGTGGCTGATAGCCTGGCAGAGGCAGCTAGAGAGTTGCAAGAGGCCGCTGCCACTGCTGAGCGGCAGCAGGCGGGGGCGCAGGCGCCGGCAGGTGTTGAGGGACAGCAGCAGGGCAGCGGGAGCAGCAGGGCGGCGGGGCCGCTGGTGCTCAGCCGTCGCTGCATCGTGTTCCATCACATCAAAAACTTGAACAAAAGGAAAGCAATAGTGCAGGTGAGGTTGTTGCCACCTGACTGGCATTGGTGATTTGCGGCTGTGGGGTTGGCAGAGCGCATCCACACGTTCCGAGTGACAGGCAACTGACGCCCGGCAGTTGCCGACCGACACATGCAGTGGGGAACCGAGCTGCGGCTTGGCGGGTGGAGCAAGCCTGGCTTCCCCGGCATCGTGCTGGTCGAGGTGAGCAGGCCGAGGCACTGCGTGGCTTGCGTGCGCGCAGCCGCACAAGTATGGCTGGGCAGTCGGGGCTTTCTCAAGATTGGGTATGTGGGTAGCTTGGGAGGAGCACACACATGTTGCGAGTGCCCTGCCGCTCCCACAAGCTCTCCTGTTGGCATGCCGACCGCATTGCGCTGCCTCTCTAAACCGGGCTGCAGGGGGAAGGGGGCGACATTTGTGAGTACCTTTCTCGCCTACGCCACATGCGCTGGCAGTCGATGGCGGTAAAAGCGGAGGAGGAAGTGGCGGTGGGCAGCCAGCAGGTGGGTTTGACATCCGTATTTTTGAGTTTGAGTATTTCGAGGGAGATGCTCCCTTTGGCGCATGCTGCTGGTGCTCCGCATGCCACGAGCCTTGCTGCCGCCCCGCCTCTGTGTTGTGTGTGTGTGTGACCCTGGCTGCTGCAGTCATCACGACCAGCAATGGCCGTGGCTGCTGGTTTGCTGACCTGTCCAGCCCCCGGCCTTTGCTTCCCCCTGCCATCACTCTCCCTGCGTTGCCTGCAGGAGCTATGTGTGTGTGTGTGTGTGATTCCTGTGGCTGTTGGTCTGCTGACCTATCCATCTCCGCGGCCACCCCATTCCCTTGCCGGCGCCGCCCTGTGCTGCGTGCAGGATCTAGAGGCTAGACGGCTGATGCCTCGTGGGGTGCAGGAGCTAGGAGAGGAAGAGATGGGGAGGCTGGCGGCAGCTGCCAGGGAGGCGGGGGTGGGCCACCTGTTTCGGGAGGCGCTCAAGCTGGGGCCTGCAGGCGAGTGAGCCAAGTCCAGAGGCCACCAGAGTGTGCTTACATCGCACTGGACTGCTGTTCAATAATGACGTGGCTCAACCATAGACACCTGAACACTCGCGCAACCCATGGCCATACATTGCAACCTCATGGAACACACTCAGACCCCCAACATCTAGCCCCTAAATGTATGCAAACTATCAGAGCTGCGGAGCAGGGAGGCTGCAGGGGCCGCCCCCTGAGCTGCGCCTGGGCAGCCGAGCTAAGCAGCCTGCGCCTCGGGCTGGCAGGCAAACAAGGGGCGGTCGCCCCGCTCCTCTCTCTCCTGCCCGTTGGCTGCAGCACATACTCCTTATCCCCATGCCCCCCTTCAGGCGCTGCCCAGGTGCACACCCAGCTTGGCCAGCCTGGCCTGGGCCGCCTCCAGCACCTGCCAGCGGGCCCCGCCCCCCTGCCCATCGGCCCCCAGGAAGGGGCAGGGCTCGGGGCAGGACAGCCCCTGCCTGCAGCACAGTGGGGACAGGCCAGGCTGGCAGCGGCGGCTCAGGGGAGCAGGCGCAGCGCCCCATGGGTGGCGCCTTGCCTGCCAGCAAGCCTCTGTGAGCCAGAGATACAGCCTGTACATGCCTGCAGCATACGCTTGTGTGCAAGCCTGCAAGTCACAAGCCTGCAAGTTGCAAGCGGCAGCCCACCTGACGGCAGGCCTGGAGAGGGCCCGGTCCAGCCAGGCGCCCAGGCTGGGGTAGTCCGGTTTCAGGTCGATGCCTGCAGACAGGATTTGGGAATGAATGGGAAGCCTTAGGTGTGGTGTCAGTGGGGCGCACAGATGAAGACAGCCCAGGCTGGGGTACCCGTAGTTGCACGTCAGGGTTTCTCGCCTGCACCGAAATGATGCAGTACTAGGTGCCACCGGGCACAGGACGTGTCAGTTGGTGCAACAATGGGTGCAGCTGGCCCGGAGGAGATGCTGTTACTGTGTGGCAGTGTTTGCAGGGAGAGCGGTGGCCTCGGACAGGCGATGGCGTGGCACCAGGTGTTGAGAGGCTGCCCCATGCTAGTCAGATGCAGGGTGCACGCCACTGTGCTGTGCCTCACCCAGCAGGTTGGTGCAGAAGAGCACGCTGCTGATGCATGCCACGTCGGCCACGCTGTACCGCCCCGCAGCCAGCCACCCGCCTGCATGCACCAGGAGGGCGCACTGGATTCCAGTTTAAGAAACCATTAATTCGCTGCCATAACAGCCAATCCAGTGGAGTGAACCGTCGCCCCTGGCAGGCCTGAGGCTCCTGCCTGCCAGGGCTTGTCACCCCCATGCATGCCGTGCACTGCGCCAGCTCACCCGTGTGCGCCAGCCTGGCGTCCAGGTGCTTGAAAGCGGCGTGGGTGTCCCTGACCGCTGCCTGCACAGCCAGCTCACACCACACACACACATAGTGTGTTGACAGCTATTGGGCAACACAGAGAGCTTTCTGTCTAGACAAACGGAACAGGTCTTCAGCCAGAGGAGGCCTCAGCCTCAGCCAGAGCCTGCTCTGAGGCCAGCAGCCAGAACAGCTTCAGCCTCAGCCTCAGCCAGAGGAGGCTTCAGCCAGAACAGCAGCTAGCGGGAGGGATCGTGCGGAGGCATATGCCGGGGATGGGGCGGAGCTTGCCTGCATGGTCTCAGCGCTGTGGGGCAGCCCAAACATGAGGGCGGTGCACACCACAAAGGTGGGCGTGCCAAGGTGCGCCTGCGGGGCCCACAAGGGGGAGAGAATCATTTGGACAGCAAGGGAAGCGAGCTTGGGGGCCCATACAGAGGCCTGCATGTCCAGCTGCCTGCTCCGCTAGACTGGCTTCCAGACAGCCCGCACACCCTGCCAAAACCGGGTCATTGTTATCATACACACAGCTGGGGAGAAGGCTGGTGGGATGGCACCCACCGACTGGTAAAACACCCAGGAGAGGGCCTCTGCGCGGGCGGCACGGTCTGCCGGCAGCAGCGCGTGGCTGGGGTCCCTGCCAGCCACAGGCAGGAGTGGGGGAAGGGTCAGGAATGCTGGGAAGGCACACAAGTTCCCCTGGCACACCTTTGTGTGTGCACGATGGCACAGCAGACGTACAGATTCGTGTGATATCTCGTCTCCCATCACTTGAAGTTGGGGTATCTGGTGGGGAAACAGACGAGCGTGATTAGCCCACCATTGATACAGCGAACTACAATGGAATGGGCGGCATCGGTTTGAGTGCCACAAAGAGGCACCCACCTGTCAGCCAGGTAGTAGAGGACGGCCCCAGACTCTGCCAGCACAAACGGAGGGGAGCCGCCCCCTGCAGCTGGCACGTCGTAGTCGACTGCACAGTTGGCGTGCAAGGGTAGGAGGTAGGTGACGTCTTGGGGCCGGCTCATTGTCCGGTGTGGCAAGGTCAGTGCACAGCAGCAGTGCACCAGTGTGTGCTGGCAGCGCGTGCCCTGCCTGCGCGTGGCGCCTGCATGCCTGCACGTGCTCTGTGGTCTGGCTGAGCAAGTGCTGCACCTGTAGGGTCAATCCCACTCGCCCACTCAGCATGGCAATCCCTCCACCCCACTCACCCAGCACAGGGATGCGGCCGGCGGGATTGAGCTTCAGGAACTCGGGCTTCTGCTGGTCTCCCGCCGCCAGGTCCACCTGCGGCGGTCGCGAGGGTGGCGTGCTAAGGTGGGGCTAAGAAAGGCGGGGTAGACCAGCTAGAAGAGGATGAGGGCAATGCATGCGCCACAATGGAGGCCATTTTGGGTTCAACAGCGTGTCCAGGCACAGAGGCAGATGAAAAAAGCAGGGGCATGTGAGGGAATGCAGGGCTGGGGGGTGCCCGCTCAGCTCCTTGGACGGCGCCCCGTCACCACCGCGCATCGGACACCCCTTGGCTGCCCAGAACCTCCAGGCAGCGCCTCGTTGCGGCCCCGGCGCCGACCTTGTGCATCGTGTGGGGCACTCCGAGCTCTGCAAGAGCTATGGTGGCCTTGTAGCCGTTGGGACTGGCGGCGGCGTAGACGTGCAGCCCCTGCTGCTCCTGCTGGCCTTCCGAGGCCTGCATGGTGGCGACGCCTCAACCGGAACGCCTTGGACTCGGCTGTAGTAAAACGCTGAGACCTGTCGAACTAATGCGGAATGCGAGTGGTGGCCGCGGAAGGACGAGATTTGCCGACAAGGCAAGCGAGTGACCTGGCGACTACCGGTCTCCTGCGCCCGCCTCCCCTGGGTGTGCCAACGCGCCCTGTACAGCGACTACAGAAGGTCAGGCACCTCCTGCAGTGATGCCGGCCCGCCAAAGCCCCGCGGGCCGGCGCACCCCAGTCAAAACTCCTCGCTCCGCTCGTGCCACCCCACCCGAACAGCCGGCCATGTGGCTTTGCGCTGCTGTGGCATGCTGCCGCTGCCGCCGTTTCCCGCCC
>JAPTJF010000792.1:0-13358 GCA_029339195.1 Micractinium sp. NFX-FRZ
CGGCGGCGCCGGCGGTGGCGCGGGCGGCTGCGGGGGTTTGGGCGGGCTGGGCGGCGGGGGCGGCGGGGGTGACGGCGCGACCTTGAAGTTGCAGTCGCAGCAGAGCAGGGGGCCGTCGCCTTGGTATGTCGCAGGCTCTGCTACTTCGCCAACCGCTGCACTGTCTCTGCAAAACCTGTTGCACTGCTGTTCGCTGGCAGCTTGTGTGTCGCCAGGTTTGCACCCCGCTTGCGCGGCTGCTCCCTGCGGCTGTGCCAGCAGCAGCGCGCACGCCAGCAGGAGCAACGCTGCCGCCCGCGCTGGCGGCGGCGGGGCGAGCCAGCGGCGGCAAAGCCTGCCTGGGCTGCGGGGCGACATGTGAGCTGGTATGCCCTGCATTTGGTGGGTATCCAGTTGTGATGCGTGTTTCCGGGTGGGCGAGGGGGTTCCTGGAGGGAAGAGCGAGAGTGCCTGGTCGGGGGCAGACGCCGCGCCAAGCTCTCCCGCGCTCATATGTTGGCTTTAAGCCCTAGATCGCTGCTGTGACCCCACTGCAAGTGGCTGCGCAGCCTCCGAAAGCGGCCCACATGGCGCCCACATGGTGGTACAGGGCTCCCTATTACCTTTTAGATACAATTGAGGACGCTCCAGGCTATTAACTTACGTTTGAATCACTGCGCAAGGGCGTGGCTGTGAACAGTTTGGCCGCACTGCCGCGTGGCGCGGTGTGAGGCAGCTGCCTGGAAGAATGCTTGGATTGTTGTACGTTACAGGTAGCAGAGTGCACGGAGCGAGCGCGACAAGAAAGTGCAAGGCGTGACACGAACTGCCAGCGAAATCCAGCGACAGCCGGCGCCGCCCAAGAGGCACCGTAACGACGCAGAGATGGAGCTATGGGGCATCCCTTGGCGGGTCTCTGGCAGCCGGCTGGGGCTGCATGGCACGATCACGCGACGTCCTTCGCAGGAAGAAGATGAGCACTGCAGAGCAGGGCCATGAGACACAAGGGGGGCAGCTGGGGCAGGCAGGACCGGCAGTGTCACACCGGGCACGACGGGTGTTGCACAGCCGGCGAACGTTCCAACTCTGCTGCAAGCCGCCTGCCTGGGAGTAACGATAACAGCCGAATCCCCGGGAAACAATGCAGGGTATCCACCTCCCTAGCAAGCAAGCGCACCTGCTGCGATGGCCAGCAGCACCGCTCCTCCAACGCTCAGACCGACGATGAGGCCCACGTTGGGCCCGCCACCCAACTTGGCGGTGCCGCCTTGGTTACTGTCATCAGCAGAAGTTGAATTGAAGGTTGGGGTGTCTGTACCAACATACAGGAGGCTGGCAGAGTCGACTGCAACGCCTGCAGGCAGGCGGGCAGGCAGGCAGGAAGGAGCGAGGGCGTGGCGGGCATGGAGGTTCAAATGCAGCATGTTGGGTTGCGGTGCGGCGCCTTGCAGCAGCAGGCCGGTCCAAACCAGAGCCATGGGGCGGGGGGGCGGGAAGCGTGGCAGTGCAGCCCCAGACGGTGCACGCTGAATTGCCCAACCGACCTGCTGCTTGCAGTTGCTGCGTGAGGCTGCCATTGGTGGAGGCCAGCTTCATGGCAGCTACCACCGCACCCACTTGGCTGGCGGGAACCAGGGAGTCGGCTGCAGCGCACAGGAGGCAGGCAACAGCAGCCGCGGGCAAGGGTAGGTGAGGATGAAAGTGGAGGGCGGGCAGGAAAGCAGATGCGTACCACAGAATGCAGCGTTGCTGCATGCTGCCTGATGACAGCTTCCAGCAAGCAACTGCCCCCCACCCCCCCACACAGTTTAGGGCACTCTTTACGAAACAAAGGCCCACCGAAGAAGAAGACGCCATTGGCATCAGGAGGGACGGGTGCTGAGTTGTTGGGGGCAGGGTACCAGGCAATGGGGAGAGGTGGGGGTGGGGGGGAAGGCGGAGGGGACGGGCTGGGCGGCGGCGGCGAGGGGCTGGGAGGGGGCGGCGAGGGGCTGGGGGGTGGCGGAGGCGAGGGGCTGGGTGGCGGCGGCGGTGGTGCTGGGCTGGGAGGTGGAGGTGGTGGCGGTGGCGAGGGGCTGGGAGGTGGCGGGGAGGGGCTGGGCGGCAGCGGCGGCACGGCTGCTGCTGGTCTAGCCTGCGCCAGCCTGCGCACGGCGCTGCTGCCTGCCTCTTGGTGCAGCAGGGTGCCTGCCAGCAGCAGGCGCCTGGTGGCTGCAGCAGGGCCAGGGGTGACAGGGGAGGAGCGGTAGCAGAGGTGAGGACTGAAAAGTGAGAGAGAAACACACGAACAGGGCAGATGCCTTGGGAGGGGTCCACGTTATGATTGCAGATGTCGGGCAAAACAAGAGGCAACTGCATGTGTGGGCGGGCAGGCTAGCAAACACACAGGCAGCAGGCACGCGGTTGACCTGGCAGTGGCGGTGGCGGTGGCAGGCCGGGGGGAAGAGGGGGTGCCGGCGGGGGTGAGGGAGGGAGAGGGGGCAACGGGGGAGACGGGGGAGAGGGAGGGGACGGGGGAGGGCGAGGGGGGGATGGGGGGGAGGGCGGCAAGGGAGGGGAGGGAGGCGACGGCGGTGGCGGCGGCGAGGGTACCGGCATCTGTGGCACGCCGTCGGGCGTGGCGGGCTGCTGGCTGCGATACGCCCAGCTGGCGCCGGATAGGTTCCCCAGCACGCCCAGCATCGCGCTGAGCTGGCTGTCATTCATGGGGGAACTGGCTCCAGTAAGAGTCACGACGGTTTTCACCAGCTGCAGTAAGAGAAAGAAGAGGGCGCCTTGGTTCCATGCCTGAACTCAGCGTACTTTCAGACAGGCAACACGAGACGAGTTCAGGCGCCGTGGCACCGGTCTGCTAATCGCATGAGAGGCCGCTACAGGCCAGGGAGGCAGGGGGGCAGCACACCAGCACACACGCATTGTGGCTGTCAACCGCGGCTCATGCCAATAACGGTTCTTTCTGGGGCGGGCAGTGCACACGCTCAAACCCATGACAGCATGCAGTGCCAATCAGCCCAAACGGTTCCCGCATCCCCGTTGTTCCCTTCTTCCCAGCCAACTGCCAGAGACCTCCAGGCATGGGCCAGGCCAGGCCAGGCCTGCCTAAGAAAGGCCCGCCGTGCGGTTCTCACTAGCGGCGGCGGCGGAGGGGGCGGTGCTGCAGCAGGGGCAGGAGGGAAAGCAGGCAGCTGCAGCTGTTCAATGTGTGCTTTGATGCACCGCAGAGATGCCATCTAAGAATGGCGCCCAATGGCAAGCAAAGGGCACCACAGGTGGCACCACAGTTGTGCAGTGTGCATGGCATGGTCAGTGTGCAGACGCGTGCAGCCAGGCTGCCGGGGGCACTCACGTGGCAGGGGTGGAGGAGAGGGCGGGACAGGGGGCAGTGGAGGGGGCGGCAGAGGAGGAGGGGCAGGTGATGGCGGGAGGGGAGGCGGCAGCGGAGGAGGCAGCGGGGGCAAGGGTGGGGGCGGGGGCAGCGGGGGCGTCGGGGATGGCGGCGGTGGGGAGGGAGGCATCGGCGACGGCGGTGGTGGGGAGGGAGGCGTTGGGAATGGGGGCGGCGGGGAGGGAGGCGTTGGGAATGGGGGCAGGGGCGAGGGTGGTGGTGGAAGTGGCGGCGTGGGAGAGGGTGGTGGGGGGTGCAAGGCAACTGGTCTTGGGGGTGGAGGTGGAGGTGGCACCGGCGATGGGAAAGGCAATGGTGGCGGGGGCAAGGCGGCTACCAGCGGCGGCAGCAGGGTGGGAGGCGGAGGCAAAATCACGGCCGGTAGTGGAGGGGAAGGGGATGGCGGGGGCGGGGAGAGCTTGGGCGGCGGGAGAGATGGGGAGGGCGGGGGCTGCAGCTGTGCAGTGGGAGGCTGAGGGGTGATTGCAGGCGGTGGTGGGGGCGACACGGCAAGGAGGGGCGGAGGCTGGGAAGCGACCGGCGGAGGTTGCAGGGTGGCAGGTGGTGGAGGGGCCGTGCTTGGCTGCCCCGGTGGGGAAGGCGGAGGTTGAGGTGGCAAGGGTGGAGGGCCCGGAGGGGCAGGGGGAAGGGGCGGGGGCCGAGGGCGCGGCGGGGGTGGTGGCGGCGGGGAGGCTGCAAACCTCAAGTTGCAGTCGCAGCAGAGCAAGGGGCCCGTGCCTGTATGGGGAGTGGGGTGTACCGTTTCATGCGTTCATTACAGGGGCAGGTGCAAGGTAGGAAGCTTTCATGGGATGGATAGTCAACCACCAAACGAAGGAAGCCGTGTACCAACAAATCAGAGCCTCCCCTTCCCGACCCAGACCCGACGTGCCTTGATACACTGCAGGTTCGGCAGACTGTCCTGGCACGACAGCCGTCTGACAAAACTCTATGCACGCCTGCTCGCTGCTGGTTGGCACGTCGCCAGGGTTGCAGCCTGCGATGCCCTGCGCCGCAGCTCCGCACGGCAGCAGCAGGCACAACACCAACAGCAGCGCCGCCGCCGCCGCTGGCACAGTGGCGGCAACAGGCGCTGCCACCGGTTTCTGGCGTTTGATCTTCATTTCGTCAATGAACGGCCTTCGCAATTTGTTGAGGAGCACAGGAGGGGTTGCAACGCTACATGTAGTGTCACCGCGGAGTGCCACGCCGCGCGTTGTGTAGCGGATTTGCTGGGGCTCTCAATTAAGAGAGATGCACTTCGACAGAAGGCAGCGGTCGCACTACCTTCCAATCTCCACCGTCCTCGCTGAGCTGGCCGGCAGCATCCCCCCAGACAGGCATCTGGCATCTTACAGGCCTAGGGATGGGCTCACAAGGGATGGCTCACATGCTGTATACATGGTTTGATGGCATCCAAGCGTGTTCCAACATCATATTGTGATCATGGTCTGTGTGCCCAGCATCATTGGCTGCAGGCATGCTGCAGGCAGAGCAGGCGCATCCCGTTTGCCGCCGCTACCGCCGCCGCTGCCGCCAGCCCGTCAGGCAGCGATGCCTCTTGAAGGCCTGCCACTGCCGCCGCTTGCTGTGCCTCAGACTCACCACCAGCACACAGCAGCACCCTAGCGCATTGCTGGCGTGCCAGCAGAGCGGCGGCGCAGCTGAGCAGCCGCTGCAGGGAGGCAGTGCCACCGACGGCGGGTGCGGCTGCCAGCACGGCATGAAAGCCGGCAGGGAAGGCGCGCCGCACCTGCCGCTGCTGCTGCTGCAAGCTGCCTTCCTGCCCCACACCACCATCCGGCTGCTGCTGCTGCTGCTGCTCCTGATCCCATGCCAGCTGTGCCATTCGAAGCCTTTCAATGATAAAGTAAGGCCCGTTGCGCTGGGCGTTCCGCTGCAGCAGGCGAGCGGCGCGCGTGCTGCTGCCGGCCGCCACTGCCCGGCGGCACCACCGCAGCGCTGCCAGCGCACCAAGGGGTGCATCCCAGCTGCACAGCTCCAGTACATCTGCCCCCAGGAAGAGCACCGGGCACTGCAGTACCGCCGATGCCAGACACTCTGCCGCAGCCCCCTGTGCTGCCGCTGCTGCCGCTGCGGCACCGTCAGCTGCTGCTGCCCGGCACCACAGCTGCAGCGGCGTACTGCCCAGCTGCAGACACACTTCCTCCAAATCCTCCTCCTGCTGCAGCCCCTGCTGCTTCTGCTGCTGGTGTGGCTTTCCTTGTGCTTGCCGCCCATCCGCCGCGCATGCCCCTCTGCAGGTGCTGCCAACGCTGCTGCTCCCGCCCGCCTGCCCGCCGGCTGCCCCGCTGGCATCACCGCCGTTGCCGCTGCTGCCAGCTTCCCCCCAAGGGGCTGGAGTGCCGGTGTAAGTGAACACTGCTTGGATGAAGCGCCGCTCCATTTGCTCCCCTTTCTTCCTGTTCTCCCGCACCATCCCCATCTCCTGGGCGCTCTCGCAGCGGAAGCCCTGGGACTCAAACAGCCGCCGCACGCCATCCTGCATGGATGAGGAGTACAAGGATGAGGTACAAGGATGAGGTACAAGGAGCAGGTACAAGGACATGAGGGGACAAGTTCGAGTGGGAAGTCTGAACACCTAGGACCGCAGACTGCCTCGTGCCGCTTGTGCAGCCAGTGGGGCATGACGTGAGGTGTGCATGCAGCGAGGCAGCCAGCCCAGCCCGGCCGCCACGCACCTCTGTGAAGTAATAAGCCAGTGTGCCGTCCCACCGCACGTAACAGTTGTCTGCCACGCGCTGCTGGCGGCCCTCGCCTGCCAGCCGGCTCTCAGCCAGGTCACCCGCTGCGTAGTCCCTGCAACCAATTCACAGCACGGCACAGCAGGGTTGCACACCACAGGTAACCACAGCGTAGCGCGCCACGTGGCGAGGCACCGGCCGCACAGTCCTCTTCAAACCACAGCACAGCACAGCGCACCATTGCAGTTGATCTGATTGCCCGCGTTCATCTGCCCCTTCCTGCCCCTGCCTCCCACTCACCGGAACAGCAGTTGGCCGCCAGGGCGCAGCGTGCGGGCCACGGCGCGCAGCGCGCACGGCATGGCGTCCGGTCCCACAGCTGACAGGACAAAAATCATGGTGCACACATCGATGCTGCCAGCTGGCACGTTCGCGGTCAGGTCGTCCGCTGCGGCGGGCAGGCAGCCGAGTAAGCAGCAAAGGTGAGCACAGTTGGCACGGCTGGCAGGCGTGCTGTGCTATGCAGGTGGACCGTGCTCCTGCCGCGGTTCCGCCCACCCCCACAGCCATGCGACCCATGAAAATGCATGAAACGCTCACAAATGCCTTGAATGGCTGCCAGGCTGCCTGCGTGGCCCGTCCCTCACACAGCACACACTCCCACACACACTCCCACACACAGCAAAGGCAGCAGCTGAGGGGCGGGAGCATTAAATCAGACAGGGGTCACCCACGAACACGGTTGGCCAACAACATGCATGCAGCGACTTAGCGGGTGGAAGCACATGCATGGGCCAGGTACCCACCTGTGATGTCGGCCACAAAGGCGTGCAGCCGGCTGGCAGCAGCGTAGCCCGCATACAGCGGGTGCTCGCGCACCAGGGCCACCGCCGAGGGGGCAAAGTCACAGGCGTAGAGCCGGACCGATGGGTTGAGCTCCAGCAGGGGGTAGGCTGAGTTGCCCACACCACAGCCCACCTGCACATATGGAGCGGCGGAGCGGCCGGCAGGTTGGGAGGGCGGCAGTGTGCGGCAGCAAGGTGTTGTGCGGGCGAGGGTGGGAGGAGCGGCGGCAGAGTGAATCGCAACAGAATGGCCTGCCTGCTGCCTGCACTTGTGCATGGGGCAGTAAAGGGGCGCACCTCGGCGCTGCTTGAACAGGCCGTGGGATCTCCGTCTGAACACTGCCAGAAACCGCCAGACACCTCGGCATACCCCCCCTCCACCGCTCTCTGGGCGGCTTGCCGGCAGCTGTACCAGCTACTGCTTGCCACGCGCTTGCAGCAACCCACTTTGAGTGCTGTCTATGCAGCAGCAGCTATGCCAGTAACACAACGCGTTCACATAGCGGCACACACTCGGACATCAATGGACCCACCTCCAGGGCAGTCTGGGCGGACAGCAGCTGCGGGAATTCGGCGGCAAAGTAGTGGCGGTCCTTGAAGAAGCGCGTCTTGTTGCGGCGGTAGAACAGGTCCCAGTACCACCCCGCCTCGCCCTCGTACTTGGCTGCGACGACAGGTGACGGGAAGAAGCTCCATGCTCAGCGCAAAGCGGGCTGGGGACTCTGAGCGGCGGCTGGCGGCAGGCGGCTGGCGGCAGCGGAATGCATGCTCGCGCTCCAGGCGGGCGCCGCATCACCTGCGAGCTCTCGCGGCACTAGCGGATCTTTGCACAGGTCCATGGCCTTTGTTGTGCAGGCAGCCGCTTCCACCAAAGTGCAGGGCTCTCAGTGTGAGCAATGGCGGGCCTGTAATGCAGCATGCACTCACAAGGCCTCCTGATGGATAATAATAGCCCAGCCCGCTGCAGGCTGCTTCTTCGCTCGTGCATTGCCAAGTGGCACTGCGTGCAGCTCCTCTCGTTAGACCGCCTAATTACTGCCCTGCAATAAAATCGAATTTGTTCTTTGATTTCACAGCAACACGAATATGGAGGCCTCGACTGCGGTGGCGGCCGGACACACTGACTCAGTTCTGTGCTGCGAAGTGCTGGTTGGCAAGAAGCTGCTGGCTAGCGGGGGAGAGGTGAGCACAGTAGCGGTCAGCGAGCAGACTTAGCAGCCTGCAGCCCGCTCCCGCCGCCGCCGCTGCTGCCGCCTCTGCCACTGTCGTCGCCGCTGCTTCTGTCGTCGCTGCCACTTGATCGTGGGCCACTCACCTCCTGAGCCCACCGTTTACCATCTAGCCGCTAGTCCGCGCCACATGGCACGCGGTTTCCCGCCCTCCTCGCATGCACAGGATGGCGCCATCTGCCTGACCGACCTGACCAGCCTCAAGCCGGCGGGGCGTGTGGCGCAGTCGCTGGGCGACGCTGTGCCCGCGCTGTGCACCCACCCCGGCGAAGAGCACTCTTTATTCGCCGCAGCTGGCGAGGCGGTGCTCCAGCTGGACCTGCGCAGAGGGCTGGGTGCAGAAGCGGTGTGCCGCACCTTTCAAGTGAACCAAGAGGAGGTGAACGGGCTGGCAGTTACGGCAGCCAACGGTGGCTGGCTGGCAGCAGGCGACGATTCGGGCGAAATCCAAGTGATCAGCTTGCAGCCGGCGGCGGCCGCTGGCGGCGACGCCACGGCAGCGGGCGGCAGCGGGTCACAAGCAGCAGCGGCGGCGGCAGCAGGCGGCGGAGCCCGCCCTGCTTACAAGACGCTGCGGAGGGGCCACTCAAACATTTGCTCAGCTGTGGCCTTCCGCCCGCACCGTCCGTGGGAGCTGCTGTCGGGCGGCCTGGATTCCACAGTGCTCAAGTGGGACTACTCCAGGCTGCGCCCGCTGCACAGCTGGAGCCTGAACGGCGAGGCAACCGCCAGCGGGGGTGAGTGAATTGGGTCAGCAGCCCTGGCTGCTGCCCATGCCCTGCGTGGCTTGTGCCGCCTGTGCTGCCTGCCGTATCTGTCTGTCCGCGCTGTACTGCCTGGCTGCAGTCCCTTGGTGCGCCTGGCATCCCAACGTGCCTGCATGGGCAGTCTTGTCATCCTATGTGCGTGCCCGCCCGCCCCACGCGCTGCCTCGCAGGCCAGCTGTTCAACCCGCCCATGGTGCACAGCATTGCTGTGCCCCAGAGCGAGGACAGGGGGCTGGCACGCCTGATGGCAGTGGCCCGTGGAGATGGCTGCATATCTGTGTACGACGCAGATTACAAGCCTCCAGCAGCAGCAGCAGCAGCAGCAGGCAGCGGCGGCGGCAAAAAAGGCGGCAGCAAGGCGGCGCGGCAGCGGCAGCCGCAGCGGCGGCCGCAGCCGCCAGCGCAGCAGCAGGCGGCGGCAGGGGTGGTGCCGGGGCGGCTGGCGCTGCTGGGTCGGGAGATGGGCGGGCACACAGCCGCAGTGAACTGTGTGTCTTTCTTTGCCGGATCGAACTACCAGCAGCTGCTATCTGCGGGCAACGATCGCCGTGTGCTGCTATGGAATTGGCAGGCTGCTGCTGCCGCTGTGCAGGAGGCGAGCGAGGCGGCTGTTGAAGCGGCCGAGGCGGCAGAGGGGTGTGAGGGCAAGGGCGAGGGCGAGCCCAGCAGCGGCAGCGCGTGCAGCTTGCGGCAAGGAGGCGGCGAGGAGGCGGCAGCAGCTGACGGCGGCGCAGGCAACGGCAGCAGCGAGGGCAGCCCGGCGGTCTTGGCTGCGGAACACCGGCACGCCCGGAAGGTCAACTGGGCGTGCTCAGCGGATGTCCCAGGCTGCAGCTACAATACGTTTCTTGCAGACACGGGGCGCCAGCTCACTGCACTGGCTTTCACGCACGGATGACGTGCCACCGCTGCTCGCTTGCACCTGTTACTTTCTGTGTCAGGCACAGTGTGCATGTTCTTGGCCCGCCGCTCAACAAGAGTAGCGCTAGAAACGCGAAGTGGTTTCAGAACCTCAGGCACTGCCAGTTGCACAACACAAAACGTTCTCAGCGGTCACACAGGATGCTTCATGCATACTTACAGGCCGGCGGGCAGAGCTTGCCACTCAGGGTGTGCATTCCTGTACCAGGCACAGGCAGTAAGCTCCCACCTCCAACAACAGCCCATGCGGCTGCATCTGCAGGTGGTGCACTCTTGCCAAATCAGTGCATGGCCTGTATGCCAGAACCCCCCTTTCTTTCACAGCTTCACGCTGAGGCAAAAGCTCCATTGACATTCAGCCTGCGCGGGCTGTGACATGATACACCGGACAGCCGGCTGAGGGAGGGAGAAGCAGAGGAAGAAACATAAGACATTGCAGAAAGGAGAGAGGGAGCAGCAGAGGGAGGGACGGGCAGAGGGGCCGAGGTGGAGAGATGAAAGCGGCATGTAGGCACGGAGCGGGAGATGAAAGCAGGCAGACACTGAGAGCATATGAGAACTTTTACAGGGCGGGGTTGCAAGGGGGGCAAAAGCGCCGGGGGGGGCAAGGGGAAGGCTAAGGGAGGTACAGCAGGACTCGGCTAGAGGGGGAGACATGGGCGCAAACCATTGGCACAAGGTTGGTACTACTGTACTGCTGTTGGTGTTGAGTAGCGCATTGCTTTGGCGGCGGTGAGAGTGGGGCATGTGGTGGGTGCCGCGGCGTGGCCGCATGAGGGAGTGAGAGTTGGAGCAAGTAAGGCAGGGTAGGGGGCGGGCCCATGGTGTGCAGGAAACAAGGGAGGTGGTGGTACAAGGGAGAGAGCCCATCCGGCTTCTGGTGCTGAACACCCGGCGCTCAAACAATGGTGATCGGGGGCTAGTGCGCAGCAGCTGGCGGCAGTGCAATCTGCGCTGCGTGTGCGAAAAAAAGCACTGCGGTGCCACAGACGAAGAGGCTGAGACGAGGCATGCCCTGGCGGCTTTGGGGCAACTTGTGACCGTCGCGGCGCCGGCCAGCCAACGCTGTGCCCCCGCCTCTGCCGCTCTTGCACAGCCGCACCCACTGCCCGCCTCACACGATCTCGTCAAACTGCATGGCCGCGCCGCACACGGGGCAGGTCTCCGACCGCTCCAGCCACTCGTACAGGCAGGGCAGGTGGAAGTGGTGGCCACAGCGGGTGAGCACCATGGGGTTGTCCTCTGCAGATGGGGGGGGGTAGGGGCTCAAGTGAAGGGACGAGGTCGGAGGAGGGAGAAAAAGGGAGTGGGATTTGTGTGTGCACAGCGGCAGGGCACGAGCGCTGCACGACGGCACAGGCACAAGGGTATGCAAGCAGGCATGGCGGCAAGCTCGTCCTGCACAACCGGCAGCACGACGTGTGGCGGCAGGGCAGGCCAAGAGTGCCAAGCATGTTTCCAACCAGCGGCAGGCCCAACCACCCGTGCACCCCGCCAGCCTGCCATGGCACAACCTGCAGCAGGCAGGTGGGCCACGCCACCAAGTACCAGCGCAGCACCCAGCCTTGCTGCTTGCCTGAGTATGGGTCCAAGCAGGTGGGGCACACGTCCTCCTCCTCCTCCTGCAGCGACACCTTGCTGCCGCCCTTGCGCAGCTGCTTGCCGCCCGCCGCCGCAGCCGCTGCCGCAGCGGTGGGCGAGCCGCCGTCTGGGCTGCTGCCGCCACCGCTGCCAGCCGGCGAGCCGGCGCCGCGCCTGCCGCCGCCGCTGCGCTTGGGGCGCCGCGGTGGCGGGAAGAAGGGCGGCGGCATGGGCGGCGAGGCGGCGGGCTGCAGAGTGCCGCTGCTGGAGGGGCCGTGGCCCTTGAGCAGCGGCCCGCGGTCGGCGCTGGATGGCAGGCGCGGCGGCGGCGAGGCGCCGGCCTCAATCCCCATGCCCATGTGGGACTCTGCCTGCGTGCTGAGAAGCCGCTGGCCACCCTCCCTGAAGGCCACGAGGGGAGAAGCGAAGGGGAGGGAGAGGAGTGAGCGTTAGTAACGGCACGCACTCTTGGGCGCGGCACCGGCACCAGCTGCCGCCAGCGCGCCAGTTAAGCTCCCAGCGGCGCCCCCGCTTGCTCTTACCCGCTGCTGCTTCCAATCTCGGGGCCGAGGCAGCACAGGCAGCGGGCCAGGGCCGTCAGGCAGGCCAGGCAAGACTCGAGAAGGCCGTTCTGGCCTGGTTCCCGCCCCTCATAGGGCGGCTGGTACATGGTGTCAATGTGCCACTTCTGAAGAGTGTGAAAGAACGAGGTAGGGGGCTTGGCTGGCGAGGAGAAAACCCCAGCGACACGGTTCTGTGGTGTCGCTGCTCCTGCGTACCAGGTCGTGCGGGGTCTCGCTATGTACAGGTTGTGTTTGTTGGAGCTGCCAAGAGGTAGCAGGAATTCGCCAGCGTGCTGAGCCGCCACAGCAGGCGGCCCAAATGCGCGCCTCGCGCTTTGCGCTGGCTCCCGCAAGCATCTGCAATTGCAACAACAAAACGGCATTGGCGCTTCCAACCTAAGCAAACATCCTGGCCTCGCTTGCAGCCGCACACCCTAGGACCGTCGGTTGTGGGAGTAGCGCAACATGCAGCAGGGCGCAGTGGTGGCAGGGTTGCAGGAGGATGCCCCGCAGCAGCAGCAGCCAACCTGGGTGGAAGCCAACCCAGTAGCAGCCAACTTCCTGGCGAGCGGCGGCTCCGTGGCGACGGGTGAGCGGCGGCATTCAGTCCCTGCCCTTGCAGTGCCTGCAGCTGGGCTCGGATTGGGAGGTGGTGTGTTGCAGATGTCATTCATGCATCATGAGCTGTGCAAACCTCTGCATGTAGTGGCCCTGCCTGCTGGCCTGCCGCCTGCCCGGCCGCCTGCCTCCCCAACTGACGGCCCGCATGCTGGCTGCTGGTGTGCGCATTTGCTGGCACGCATCACCTTGCTTGACCGTTGCATGCCATGCCCCTGGCATTTGTCTGCACATGGGGTGCTCAACTCGCCGTGGCACACGCTCCTATGTCTTCCTGCCACCTGCCTCCTGCGGGCACAGAGATGCCAAGGATTTTGATGAGCATGGGCAAGGGGAGCAGGCACGCGTCCTCCCCTCCTCCTTTTTGCAGAAGGCAGCAGTTCCTTGACATTTCTTTGAACCACGCTGCGCTGCCTCTGCCCTTTACCTTTCCCGCCTCACCCGCCTGGCCCGCCATTCTCCGTTCCACGCGGCTTTTCCCGCCTTTTCCCTGGCATCTGCTTCTGCTTCTGCAGGCGTGGTCCTGACCAACTGGGTGGATGTGATCAAAGTGCGGCAGCAGCTGGCAGGTGCCGAGGCACGCAACCTGGCAGCCACCGGCTGGCATGTGGTGCGGAGCGAGGGGGCGCTGGCGCTGCAGAAGGGCATCACGCCAGCGGTGGCGCGCGGCGTGCTGTACGGCGGTGGGTGGGCGAGGGAGAACGAGCTGGGGGGGGGGGGGGGGGGGGGGGGGGGGGGGGGGGGGGGGTGGGGTTGGGAAAAGGG
>JAPTJF010000793.1:0-13357 GCA_029339195.1 Micractinium sp. NFX-FRZ
GAACCTCTAGCCGCAGGTTGTCGCGGGTGCAGGGCCCGCTGCCGCCGGCTGCCGGCGAGCTTGCAGGAGAGCAGACAGGCGGGTGGGGCTTGATGGGGGGTGGCTGGCTGTGGCTGTGTCTTGACCGGCTGGCTGGGGTCGGCGAGGCGAGAGGGGAGGCAGGGAGGCGGCTGAGGCAGGGAGGCGGCTGAGGCAGGGAGGCGGCTGAGGCAGGCCGTGGCTGTTGCGTCGGCAACAAGCTGCTGCCCCAATTCAGCCCCCTGCCCATCTCTCACTCGCCTCCCAGCCCTCCCCTGACAACCCCCTGCCTTCACTTACCTTCTCCGCTGGCCCTCCGCCAGGCCAATGACGCCGTGGCAGCGGAATCGGCGGCGCACCAGGCGGCGCTGCAGGAGCGCCTGCGGGCACCAACTCCCTCCCCCGTTCCCACCCCTCCCCTTTTGCCACTCTGTGTGGCTTCCAAACACAGCAGCCTGGAACTGGCAGTTGCGGCCCCACCTCGCCAACAGTGCTTTTCAGCATTAGCATACCTGGAAACGGCAGCATGGGGTTTTTGTTGCGGGGAGCGTGCACTTGGCCACGCTGTTGCCTTGGGTGGGTGGCTGGCGGTGCACCTGGCACATGCACTTGCGCAGCATACGCCTGCACATGCATGGATTCCCACCCAGATTTGCACACCCATAATTTTGGATGTTCGCTGCACCTGCTCCCTGAGGCTGCCCCGCCGCCTGCTGCCGCTGCGCTGCGTGCTGCGGGTTCAGCGCCACACCGTCTGCCGCCAGCCTGGTAGTTGGCGGGCATGCCGGCGCCGTACCCACCTGCTGCAACAGCAGCGGCAGCAACTGCTTGCTGCTGCCGGTGCCGCCGTGCCAGAAGGAACCGACCGCCAGGGCTGCTCGTAGCTGGCAGCAGCTCAGCTGTGTGGCAGGTGAGCGGGTCAGGAGCGGTTGGGGTGGGGAAGGAGGGGAGTGGGGGAGGGGAGGGGAGGGGGCCCTGGGGGAGGGGAGGGGGGGAAGGGGCGGCCTGGCGGAGGAGAGTCGGGAGGGGAAGGCTGGGAGGCGTCGGGGGCTAATGTGAAGGTCATTGACCTTCATACGATTAACTAAATCTTTTCTGGGGGCGCGGCGCTCGCCAGCTTGCTGGCTGCCCGTGCAGTGGTTGCCAAGGAATTGCACTGAATCCTTGGCGGCTTTCCCTTTTCCCTTCACGCACTCCTTCATATATTTATTTATTTGTCTCTGGCACCTGTGCCCAGCCTTCTTTCCAGCCAGTCTCACACCCACTCCACCCCAACTCCACACCATCATCTATCCATCCTGCTGGCCCACCTATGACGTGCAGGTGGAGAGCGACTGCTGGCGTTTTTGGCGCCGAGTTCCTGGTGCTGCTGGGTGCCCACCACTCAGGCATACTGATACAGCGCACATACCCGTTGGCGCTGCTCCTCCACTGGCGACTGCCCTCCGCCCCAGACCCCGTTGCCTGCTGGGCGAGGCCTGCAGCAGGACCAGCTGGCGCTTGCGGGACGGGCAGCTGGAGCACGTGTGGCTCTGCTGTGTGTGCAGTGCGCCTGGCGCTGTCGCTGCTCAGTTTGCGCCCGCTGCAGGATGTCGCTGGGTAGCCGCAGGATGTCGCGGGCGCAGGGCTTGCAGGAGAGCCGACAGGTGGATGATGGTTGATGGGGGGTGGCTGGCTGTGGCTGTGTCTTCACCGGTTGGCTGGGGCTGAGGCTGGGGTCGTCGAGCCGAAAGGGGAGGCGGGAAGGCACGGAGGCGGCGGAGGCAGGGCGAGGCAGGGGTGGCAGGGAGGGAAGGGAGGCGCAGAGGCGAGGCGGGGGTTTGCCGTGGCTGCTGCCACGGCAACAAGCTGCTGCCGATCCAGTCCCCTGTCCCAGCTCTCACACCTGCCAGCCCTGATGACCCTCCGCCCCGGCCAGCCAATTGATACCCTGCCATGGTATCCGCGGGCGTACCAGGCAGCGCGTGCAGGCACACAACCGGCAAGGTGCAACGCCGGTGCAGCGCCGGTGCAGGTACAGCGCCAGCCGGGCTGCCTGCCTGGTGGACGGTCAGCGGGGGTGAGGAGGAAATGGGGGCAAGGTCGGGGGACTGGGTTGGCTGCAGCTTGTTGCCAAGGTACCCCTTTGCATCAGCCTGCTTCCGCAGCATGGCTCCCCCCGATGCGTGCGATGACTCTGCACGCCTAGTAAGCATGCGCGGCAGGGCGCTGCTGCTGGCCGTCTGCCCGCCCGCTTGCAGAATTCTGTGCGGCGTCCCCCCTTCTGTTCCCCCTCGCGCACATGCCACCTGGCGTCCCCTTCTGCCCCTCAGCCTCTGCATCGCGTCGGCTCTCCTGCCTTGGGGTGGGGCATTTTGTGCGCACTCACACATATGTAACTCCCGATGTGATGGAAAAATACCTTCAGGCCGTGAGGAGAGCGGGTGGTGCTTGTATCTGCGCTAGGCTGTACACACGGTGTGGGGCACTGGCAGGGCGGCAAGTTGGATGCCGACGTTTACGTGAGGAGAGGGGTAATGCATGCGGCATGGCAAGCGTGTGCAAATGCTGTGTGTGTTTGGTGTCCTGTGGGCCGTACATAACCCCGCTTCGGGGGTGATCTTGAGGAGCTGAGCGGGAGCAATGCTGACGCTACTTGCGCGCCGCCTGGCTGCTGCTGCACGCTGCCTGCAGCTGTGGCTCAGGCCTCGCGGCACTGCCGCTTGTGCACGGGCCAGTGCTGGTGCTGGCACTCAGTGCTGCAGTCAGGGCGTGAGGTGTGGGGCATGAAGATGGACTCTGAGGAGGCCAGCACAACATTGCGGTTGTGCATGGTGCGCCTGCAGCAAGCAGCGCAACACTCGCCCCCGCTCACCTGCAGTACTGCGCCATCTTGCACCGGGCGCAGCGGCGCAGGCCCACAGCCTGTTGGTTGCAGCCGTCGCACCTTCCGTCGCGTTGCACGCCAGCAGCGGCTGCACCGTAAGCGCCTTGCAAAGCTGCAAAGTCCGTGCGTGCGCTGCCTGTGTGGCGCTGGCTTTCCACCTGCCTCTGAACATACTGAATTGTTTGCTGTGCTAGCTGCATGCCTGTGTCCAAGGCGTCAAGCCAGGGGGCTGGAAGCAGCCGGTGACAGCGGCGCACAGCTGCCTCTGCACCATCAAAAGCTGCGACCGCTGCAAGCCAGGTGGCGCGGTGGGCTCGGGAATTCGGGCCGGCACCGATCACGGCATGTGCAGCACAGTAGGCTGCGAGGAACATGTTGCGCTGCTGCCTGGCCAGCTGCGCGCCTTGGAGGAAGAGCTCGGCTGATCTCGGCAAGCGTTGTGCAGCTGCAACTGCGGTTGCCGTGTCAGCTGCGCATGCGCCTGCCACCTCTGTTGCAGCTGCCAAGGTGTAGCTCATAGGGTTGTGAGGCTCCAACTCCAAGCAAGTGCCGGCAGCGCGGGCCGCTAGTGACGCAGCCGCCCGGCGCTCGGCAAGTGCAGCGTTGCGCACAACACCCTCCACCTGTTGTTGAGAGTCGGCGGATGCTGTGCTGGCTTTTGTACTCACGGCTCGCACGATGGCGCTGCAGCAGGCATAGTGCAGCTGCGTGAGGCTGAGCAGCGGCTGCCCCGGGTAGGCGGCTGCAAGCTGAGCAAGCAGCTCGCTGATGGAACGCTGCACGGCCGGTTGTGTCAGCTCCTTGAGCACGGTAGCCCCTGTGCTGCACACCATTCCGAGACTGACACTGCTGAAGCCTTCAGAGTGCTCTAGGAGTGCGTAATGTAGCAGCAGAGCGTGCAAGTTGTTGAACTCGACCTTGCCCAGGTCCTTGGACCAGGCCAGCACATGATAGGTGGCCTTCGTGTCACTGACAGGGGAGGATGGGCAAATGTAGGCCGCCCGCGCTGCCTTGAGGAGCGCCAGCGCTGCCTGCTGGCGGACCTGTGCGCTGCCAAGCTGCAGCGCAGGCCTGCCACTGCTTGTCAGCGGCAGCAGGTTGCACGCCTCGCGCAGCAACTGCACCGAGTCCACGAATGCGGCGACGTCGGGCGTGCGCTCGGCGGCGGGTATGGCTGCCGCCCGCTGCAGGCGGCGCAGCAGGAACTCCGACCCCCGCGGCTGCTCTGCCATGGCTGGAGGGCTGTCGAGTTGAAGGGTGTGCCAGGAGCGAAACGGTGCCTGCGATAGAGGGTGAGTGTAGGGGAAGTCGGGGGTCCGAGGCACTGGCACACGAGAGCACACCACTCTTGTGCCTGGCTGCTGCCAGACTGCTGCTCGCACTCCTGCTGCCAGAGGGAGGCCGAAGCAAGCAGACTGGCTACCTTTGTGCACACGTCTGACGGGGCTGCCTCGCCGAGGGGCAGCAAATGCAGCACGCTGCCTGAATTTGAGGCTCAGCAGGGATGCAGGCCACCCGTGGATGGTTCACTGGTGAGAAGTTTCTTAAAAAGAACCCATGCTGACGCTCTAAGCCATGGCGCATTGGATTCTGCAGTATACTACGCATCATAAATCTGTGGCACGCGCGACGACGGCACAGCAGATGTGGCCGTCCAAGCTGAGATGCACCAAGGGCGCCGGCGGGCCCGGCGGGCAGCAGCAGACGCCACGGTCCAAAGCGCTGGCTGTGGAAGCCTGCCTCATGATCTGCTCTCCCTGGTGCTAGCCCACCTAAACACGTCGCGTACCAGGAGGCTTTCAGCCTGCGACAGGCGGCGCACATCCTGGTTAGCGCGTCATCTCCCAGCAGGCACAGGCGGGCGGCGGCGCTAAGGGAGGCGAGCGGGCGCCCAGCCAGGGAGCTTCTGGTGGCACAGGGCAGGGCTTGACATGAGACAGGGCGCTGAGTCCGAACCAATGCAGCACACATCCCCGCAACCCCTGCCCATGTCCAGCTGCGCTTTGCTGTGCGGCTGGAAAGTGCAGCGGAGGTGCGGGGCCTGGCACTGCCATCCCCTGCTGCCGCCTGGAGCTGCTGACGGCTGTGCCGACGCAAGATCATGACAAACCCTAGTGTGCGGCTCAGTCGTGGGCACAATCAATTATCACTTACATCTGCATCTGCGGCAGTGGCATAGCTGAAGAGTGCGGTGGCAGGCTCACTCGTGAGCAGCCCAGCCATCCTGTGCGGCAGCAGCCACAAGCTGCAAGCGCTCCTGAACTGCCGATGCCACACAGGAGTCCAATGGGAGCTGCTGTCACCCTTCGCCCCACGGAGTGCCTGCCAACCTGCCGACCTGCCACACGGCCCACCTGGCCATCAGCCAGCCAGCCACTGTACTATTCGCAAGGCCCCTGCTACCCTCGTGCACCGCCGGCAGCGCAAGCCACGCAGCCACCATGCAAGTAAACCGCTCACCTTGACTGGCAGTGCCTGGGGCAGCTGCGCTGCCGTAGGTTGGAGTGAGTGGCCATCTCGGCATGATGCCAGTGACCTCCCGCCTTGATAGGTGGAGCTGAACAGCACCGTGCCATGCCAACGCGAGCCTGCACACTGCTTGCTCCCACACGCGGCCCACTTGTCTTGCGGCTATTACTCATTCCTGTTAGTGGGCCGCGCCTTTAACCGTTGTTTCTGGTGAGACTCACATGGGTGTGTGGCTGCACCTGTAATGAACAGCACTTGGTGGCTAGGATGGGGGTGCTACTCATGAGGGACCCAGGCTACCGAGGCTCAGCGGCGGCAGGATACCCTAGCCGGTCGGGCTGATGTCAGCATTACACATGGCATACATTCGCCGCCCTGGCGTCCACATATGCACGAGGCATCGGTATTGAAATTAAGTTCGTTGGAGAGTCAGAGGGTCCGCTCCAGCAAAGGGCGGCTCGTACTATAAGGTGAAATGTGTGGAACTATAAGGTGAAATGTGTGGATGGGCACCTGCTGCCGCCGCATCGGCGGCGCAGATAGCGGTGGTGCTGGGAAGCGTGCTGCCACCACCCGCTGCGCTTCGGCCGATGGATTCAAGAGCTGTGGGACCATGTCCTACTCCAGTGTGTCTGATGATCGATGCGGTGTCCCGCAAGCTCGAGGTGCCAGTACTGGCGCGCGGCCGTGCTGGCCGTGCTGTGTTGCGTAGCCTGGACCCGGCGACGTTGTTGCTTCCATCACATGTGACTGCAACTTCACCCTTCGTATTTGTTGCTTCCCACCCCAGCGATCTCCCTCCGCCCCTCCCGACCAACCTGAACACAGCGTTTGCTCACGCTCGTTACCCCCTGCCACGGTTCCCCGCTCTTGCACTCTCACAATGCGGCTCTGCCTGCTTGCGGCAGCGCTGCTGGCAGTGCTAGTCACCGCCAGAGCAGCTGCACAGCCGAGGGACCCAGCCGCTGACTCTGACCTCCTGCCTGGTGAGGCCGAAGGCTTCTGCCGCTTTGGATGCACCACCATGGACACATCGGGCCGATTTGAAGCGGCAGACGGTTCCCACCCCGCTGGATACCTGCGGCATGTCGCCGCCTGCCGCCGCCGCCGCCGGCGCTCACTGCGTGCCTCCCTCGCACTCCCTGCCCACAGGCTGGAACACCAAGGCACCACAGCAGGTCTACCAGCCCGGCCAAGACCCCAAGCGCCCCTGGATGCAGGTGCGCAGCCTGCACAGCCCAGGCTGGCTGTGCACACTCAACGGGGCACGGTGCACCGGCATGCCCCGCCCGCTGCAGACCAGGCACAAGTGGTGTGGTGTGGCCGGTCCGCGCGCTGGCAGCACTGGGCACTCCAGCTTGCTGACCCACATCTTTTGTCTTGCTCCTGGGCAGGTGCTGGATGCCGACGCCCGCATCTTCATGTTCCACAACTTCCTCACAGACGCCGGTGAGCGAAAGTAATGTACATGCTTATGTGGCTGTTTGGAGGTTTTGCTGTGAGGGGACAGGGCCGGGCGGGGATGCAGCTTGCTCGTGTCAGGCTGCCATGCCAGCCTCACCCCCCCCCCTCCGCTAGGGCCGTGTGTTCATGCCTCACACAGGCCTGCGCTGAGGCGCGCCCATGCCAGGCATGCTGCCCCGCTGTCCTTCCACTCTCGCCGCCCCTCCTCCTTCTGCGCATCTCACCTTCCCCTACCCCTCCGCCCCTCTGCCGCCCCTCATGCAGAGTGCGACCACATCATCTCCCTGGCCAAGCCCCACATGGAGCGCTCCGGCGTGGTGGACACCGCCACCGGCGGCTCCGAAATCTCTGACATTCGCACCAGCAAGGGCACGTTCCTGGACCGGGGGCAGGACGAGGTGGTGGCGTCCATTGAGGAGCGCATCGCCCGCTGGACGCTGCTGCCCGTGGGCAACGGCGAGGGGCTGCAAGTGCTCAACTACCAGCCGGGGCAGGAGTACCAGGCCCGTGAGTAGTGCCGCCAGCCAACGGCCTTGCCCTGTAACGTGCCGTGCCGTGCCACGCCGCTGCGCTGATGCCGTGGAAGGTGCCAGGAAGCAGCCATGCTGCCAGTCCTGCTGTTGGGCAGTGCAGCTGCGGCGGCAGCAGGACCTGGCGTGTAGCGAGGACAGCGTGCCTGGCCCTGCACTCCCGCCCTGCCCGCCTGCTGACCTCCCCCTCTTCCCCCGCCTCCCTGCCCTTTGCAACCCGCCGTTGCTCCTGGCGCCACCACAGACTGGGGTAAGCATCCGCGCCGTGCATGCAATCACACACATGCGCGTGCTCCGCCTGCTCCGCCTGCTCTGCCTGCTGCTGCGGTTTGCCACCGCCACCTGGCACTCACTCCAACGCCCAACCCCCTCCTTTTCACCTGTGTTTCCAGACTACTTTTTCGACAAGGTGAACGGCGAGAGCAACGGCGGCAACCGGTATGCCACCGTGCTGACGTATCTGAACGATGTGGAGGAGGGGGGCGAGACAGGTGGGTGCGTGACTTGGGGTTTGGGTTGGGAGGGGGAACGAGGCTTTTGCAGTTGTGTGTTGCGGTAGTTTGCCTCCCCTGCTTGATGCATGAGATGACTGCTCTATCAAGTGGGCACCAAGAACGAAGCAAAGCAGGAGGTGTGGCGGCGGGGCCGGCGGGGCGCCAACCGTGGGGCGGTTTGCTGACCTGGCGGTGCCCCCGCTGTCTGCCCAGTGTTTGCCTCCTCTTTACCGTTCCCATCCCACGCCCGCGCCTCCCCTGCAGTCTTCCCCAACATCCCTGCCCCTGGCGGTGACAACGGACCCACCTTCAGCGAGTGTGCGCGCAAGCACCTGGCTGCCAAGCCCAAGCGGGGGTCTGCGGTGCTCTTCCATTCCATCAAGCCCAGCGGGGAGATGGAGAGGCGCTCCCTGCACACCGCCTGCCCCGTCATTCGCGGAGAAAAGTGGAGCATGCCGAAGTGGTAAGCACCGCAGCAGGGCAGGCACTGACTAGGAACTGTTTGAGGGCACAGGCGGCAGCACCCGCTGCCGCCCTCCCTCTGTGTGCCGCTTGGGCGCCGCGGCGCGCCGAGCGGTCGCGTGCCGCCGCCGCCCGCCGCGCCGCCGCCATCGCCACTGCTGCCGCCGCCGACGGCTGGCAGGCTGCCCTGAACCAGGGCAGTTGCTCGCCGCAGTTCAGCACGTCTCTGCCGACATTGTAGTAGGTGAAAACAAAGTCCTCGGCTTGACTGGGTGCCAGGCGCCACCGCCCCTCCCCCGACCCTGCCGCTCCTGTGCCCCTCCCTCTCTCTTCTCTCCTCTCTCCTCCCCTCTCCTTTGTCCCTGCCCTTGCTGTGCTGCCACTGCTGCTCCCCCTGTGCGGGCAGCAACGGCAGCCGGCAGGTACCAGCAGGCGCAGGCCCCACGTTGCGCACCGCGGCGCAGCAGCGGCGGTAGTCTGCTGCTCTGTGGCTTGGCTCACCCCGCGGCACTCCTTGCCCACCCAACTTAACTTCAGGATTCATGCCGGTCACTATGCCATGGGCGGTGAGGTGGCACGCCCCATCCGGCAGCAGCCCCAGAAGGTCGGCAACCAGCTGGGGTGCGAGGACCGAGACGACGGCTGCGAGGGCTGGGCAGCCAACGGTGAGCACGGCGGTTGCTCTGCCTTGCATGGGGGTGGGGCTGCACGGGGTGGCAGGGAGGCGCTGGGAGGAGGGCAGGGGATTGGAGGTGGGCGCGGGCAGTGCGGGGTGGCAGAGGCGGGGCAGCGAGCGTCTTGCAGCTGGGGCGAGAGGGGGACGACGTGTGGCAGGGGTACAGTGGTGCAGAGATGCTGCCTGCCTGTGTGCTGGGCTGACCTAACCTTGTCATTGTGAACCCGAAATGCTCAGATGCATTTGTCCCCTCTTCTTTTGTGTGTGTGTGTGTGTGTGTGTGTGTGCAGGCGAGTGCGAAAAGAACCGCGTGTTCATGGTCGGAACCCGTGCCAACCCTGGCACATGCGTGTTGGTGAGTCACTCCCGCTTCTCGCCTTTTGGCCGCCCCCTGCCATGTGCTGTGGCTGCATGCTCGCGGCTGGCATGGCTTCTTGTGCTTTGTGCAGCCCCTGTCCACTCCAAAGTTTCTCACCTGCGGTGCCCTCTCACCCAGCTGCTGCTTCCCTAACCCCTTGTTCCGCAGTCGTGCGACGCCTGCCTGGAGATTTACACGGGCACCGAGCAGGCGGCCCACAAGGCGTGAGCAGCGCTTGGTCTCAGGCGCTCCCAGGCCATGCCGCACATTTGCCTCACATGCTCAGGAACGAACCATATCGCATCTACGCAAGGCAGCACAGTACAGACCGCCCCGTTGTTGATGTCAAGACAGTGCCGCCTCATGGCACCATCGCTGCCCCCTCACCCTGCACCCGACCCCCCCCACAAGCACCAGCACCCTGCCACAAGCCTCTCCCACCATTCTGAAGCCAGCAGCGATCTGCCGCAATCGTGCCACCTGCCAGGCCAGCCCACCACACACCTCACCCCTCCTTGGCCACACCGCAGGCGCCTGCCCTCCCAACTGTCTGACTGTCGTTGATTTTGCTTCACTGCTTCACTGCTGCTTTTTGCCCGTACCCTCTCAGAACTGAGCAGCGCACGTGTGTGCCCGGCAATGCTGCAGCCGTTGCCCCCCGTTTTCCTCCCTCCCCTTGCTTTCCTTGCCATGTACCACACACACCTCGCTTCCGTCGCCCCCCTGCCTTGCACAGGCCTGAACAGAGGCCGCCCAGTGCTGTGCGGCACCAATGTATCGCCCCTGGTATCCTGCCCTTGTTTCACTCTACTACATAAGTCTTGCTCCGTCTCGCCAGTCTGCTCTGTGATATCGCTTGCTTGCTTTCTTGCTTTGCCTGTGGTCGACACAGCACCCCTTGCTGCAAACAGCTAAAGCATTGCACAAATAGGGGCGGTCCGACAGCCGGGGTGGGAGGCCGCCAGTCACTCGCACATGATGGCTGTCAAACAACGCAGGGCAGACGAAAAGGCAAGCAGTGGGACAGGCTCGAGGCACGGAGCAAGCCTGGAAAACACGAGTGCCAGAGTGTTGGCAGGAAACAAACAGGAAACGCAGGGCAGATGAGAGGGCGAGCAGCCAGGCAGGAGCCTCAAGGCCCACAGCAAGCCTGGCAAACAACAGTGCATGCATGCACGAGCGCATGCTGTGCTGCTTCTCAGAGTGAAGAATGTCGTGCACCTAGTGTGGCATCCCAGGCTGGCAGCCGTGAGGCAGCCAGCGGTCGGCGGAGCAGGGCGGCCAGCATCGTTCAGGGCTTGGCATGCCCCCAGTCCCGAAAGTGCACCGCTGGGCGCAGCGTCTCCAGCAGCCCCGCCCACTCTGAGGCCACCTGAGTGCCACAGCGCCCCACTCGCACAGCCTTGAGGCCTGGCAGTGAGGCTACCGCCTCCACACCTGCAGAGACGGCAGCAACACCGTCGTGCGGGTTAATGAGCAGCAAGGGCCGGGGACCTGACACAGTGGATCAAGGCCAAGGTGTACTGTGTACTGCCTCCCCTGGCAATGGGTATGTGGTCGGCCAGCGCCACGCTGCCCCCGCAGTGCGCTGCCTGGGACGTGTCGCGCTGAGCTGGCACAGCGCACCCGGCAGGCTGTCGGCGCAGATCTGCAGGTGGGCGAGCGCCGTGAGGCGCGACAGCCCCTCGCCGCCGTCAGCGCCCCAATCCACGCTGTGTGCCTTCACTCTGAGGGCTCTCAGGCGGGTGAGCTCAGTGTAATCTGGGGGCAGCTGCACGCCCAGCAGGGAAAGCGCTGTCAGCTGGCTGGCCACAGCTGCCAGCGCAGGCGTCTCTTCTGCATACTCGTCATACTCGTCATACTCCTCACTATACTCCAGAGTGCACAGCGTGCCGCCCTGGTTGGTGCTCGTGATGTCCAGCCTGAGTGAGGGTGGGGGAGGGTGGGGGGAAGAGGGGCGTCACTTGGGCCACCTGGGCATGGACACTGCTGCCTCTTACCACCACCACTCTTGATACACTGCATCCACCCGTCGGAATTTACCCCTCGGCTTCCCAGGCCGTCTTCCCGGGAAGCGCAGGTGCTTCCCACAGCTTCCTGGGAAGCGCATGCGCCTCCCGGGAAGCGCATGCGCTTCCCAGGCCAGCCGGGAAGCGGGTCTGCTTCCCGGTACACCAAGTGCAGCCAAATCAAGCCTTCATCGTCAAGAACAGTAAAACTGTGTAAGAGAATGCGTTTTGGGGACATGGGGGAGGGGAAATCACTGCCTGGGTGGCAAAGGGGTCTGCCGCCCGCTGCCGCCCTGCAACCGCCACAGCATGGCTCAGCAAGTGGGACCAGCTCTGGCCCGTTCTGCGTCGGCAGCGCCTTTTCCTGCTCGCCATCGCTTCCTGAACGCGTTTTGTACTTCCCCAGCTGCGGTTATCGCGGGAAGTCGAACCATGCCCTTCCCCAACCGTCCGCCGTGAGAAGCCTTCCCGGCGGCTTCGCGCGCCGCCATGATCTCCAGAAGCATAACGATCACGCCTTCACGAGAGTAGCTCTCAGCTCGGCGAGTGTAGCTCAACCGCCGATCGGTGAGCGCGCTCTCTGCTCCTTTGCGCGCCCTTCACCGTGCGGTCAGCTGCGTTTAGTAATTAGCATGGAGCAGAACACGCTGCGAGAAGGCACCGGCCCCTAAGCTGGTCATGACCATGCCGCCCGCCGCCTGCTGCCGCCGCCGCCCGCCTTCACGCTGCAGGCCACCCTGGCACTACAGCTAGGTGTCGGCCCTTGCCCTCCTACGAATGACACACCGCACACCAAGTAAGCTTGGTGTGCAGCGTCAGCCAGCCAAACCTGTATTGCGATGGCAGCCTGATAGAGCATGCCAGGGGGTGCCTGATGCCGCCACAGCGTCGCAAGTGGTGGCTTGCGACGTGGCCTGCGACGGGCCCAGTGCAGCGACCTGACTGGCAGCCTCTAACACGTCCTGTACCTCGACAGGCCATTTTCTGAGACGGGCACAAACTGCCTTGTCTCTTGCTGCAGGCCGGCATGAGGGGCGACGCAGCCAGCGCCCCCCTTGGTGCGTCGAAGTGACCCGCCCCGGTGGCCTGCGCTGCGGCTGGCCCCGCCCCTCTTGAGGGAGTTGAACTGGGCCTTTTTTTGTTGTCTTTCAACACTGTATTTTCAAGTAGGCTATGCGGCCCATTATCGGCAATCTTTGTGGCCTCCCAAGTGTCACCCACCTTGACCTCGCTGCCACCGTTCGCCCCCGCCGGCCCGCCCCGCCCATCGCCCGCGGTCCCTACCGCCCTCACCCCTCCCACTCCCGCTCCCGCTTCAATTTCAGTTGCTTATATCCCTATGGAGTTCCTGCTGTTTGATCCATGTTCTCATTGCACCTTCACTTCTTCACCCCAAACCGTCATCCAGCACTAGCGGCATCCTGCCCGCAGTACCACTCTGCCACCTGGCCCCTGGTACTGTCACACACGTTTTTATTGTGCTTTGCGTCTCAATCTGCTTTCTAAACCCGCGAATACGTTGTAAGTCCTTGGGAACAGCACGAGAGGCCATGGGAAGCGACTGCGCTTCCCGACCGCTTCCCAACCCGCTTCCCGGGAAGCGGCCCCGCTGCCCGCTATGTCTTCCTGGGAAGACGTAGGGAAGCGGCCTGGGAAGCGCAGGCTAAATTCCGACGGCCCCCCTTGCAAAGCCTTCACTCCTCCCGTTGCGTTCCAATCCTAAACATCAGACACGCCCCCCACCACTGTGTGTTTGGCCATGTGGCCACCCCTACCTGAGGCCCCGCAGGGCCGTCAGCTGGTGCAGCAGCGCCAGAGCTGAGGAGATGCCGGCATGGGCGTCCTGCTCCGAAAAATCGACACACAGCTCCAGCCTGCGCCCCAGCAAGGAGAGTGGAACAGGAGGAGAGCGTCCATGTGTATGTGGGAAGGAAGACTGTTGACTGTTTTACAAAGCGGAATCGGAGCCAGCGAGGCTCATACACGCGTATCGGCGGCGGAGAATGTGGCA
>JAPTJF010000795.1:0-13295 GCA_029339195.1 Micractinium sp. NFX-FRZ
GCCTGGCCGCCTCAGCGTAGCTTCCCACGCTGCTGAACAATGCTCGCCTGCACCATTCTTTCTGACCCTCCTTTTGATCCCTTGTAACCAGTAACCTGCCATGTCCTGCTTCGCTAGTTTAACAGTTTTCAGCTGAGATTCACAGGGGGCAGAAGCACAGAGCACGGACGCAAGGCAGGGCAGCAGCCGACGAGCATCAAAGCGCCAAGGGGGGCAAGCCAGGGGAAATGGCAGGAGATTGGTGCAGCAGAGGCCCAGGCAGCGCGGCGTCACGGCGCCGTGACGCCGGCGCTAAACTGAGTGGCATAGCTCCATACACCCGCACCCAGTCAACGTGCATGTGCTTGGGCCCCGCTGCCAGCGTGGACAAGTGACCCCTTGCAGCCGGCAGCACACGTGAGGCAGGCAGGTATGCGCACAGCTGGTGCCTCAGGCTGTTAGGTTCCTGGATCTCTGCCACGCCACCCGCTGGCCGCGAAACTCGGCTTGTGAAGTGAGCAGGCACCACTTGAGGCTGTTGCAGGCATGTGGGAGAGTATTACATTGTATGAAGGAAGCAGTGGGACCAGCGTGCATATGAAGGGCAGCGTGCGTCCGAACACATGGCAGTCGGTCGGTTGTGCCTGCACTCGTCATCATGATGGGCTAAGATGACTGGAGGGTGCTCAGGGGCAGGCGTCTGGAGTCGGTTGATGGATTTATTCGAATGGTGGTGCGGTATGCAGGAGGGTCGATAACCAGGGAGGCTAATGGCATGAAAGGACTCTACTTGAGAGGATGGGATTGGGGGGGCTTGGCACTGCTCCAGCGCTTGCGAGCCCGTCGCTGAGCAGACCAGGCCAAGCAAGCACACTGTGCTGCTGGCCGGCTGGCGTATCCTGGCTGGGGTGGGGTCCCCCCGGCCACAGGCTCGCATTCACAGGCACCTGTCTGCGGTGACAAACTGGTACCCCAGCTTGCGAAAGTATTGGATGACCTTCTTGGCGAGGGCGGCGTCCTGCGCTGTGTTGGTGTGCGCGATGTGGATCCACCCGACCTCGTCCAGGGTGTAGGCGCCCACCTCTTTTGCCAGGGCAGCAAGCGAGGCGTCCACGTCAGGCAACAGCTCCCAGTCCTGCAGCGCGCATGGAGGGGGCGGTGTGTGGAGGGGGCAGGCAGGGAGGTGAGCAGGCACTGCGGCAGAGTACGGCCCAGAGGGCAGGCATGGCCCGGGGCGGGGAGCATGAGGCAGGCACGCCTGCAGAGGAGGGCTCAGGGGGCAGGCATGGGTGGTGGGCAGGCAGGGAGGTGGGCAGGCAGTCGAGCAGAGGAGGGCCCAGGGGGCAGGCAGTGAGGTGGGCAGCCGGGCAGAAGCCGGGAGGTGAGCAGGCACAACTGCTGAGGAGGGCGCACGGGGCACGAGCTGGCAGGGGACCAACCAGACCAGCAATGGCGGGAGCATGGGCAGGGTAGGCAAGGCATGCCGACGGGAGGCGGGCACAACGAGGGTATGGCTCACTTTTGTGTCCGCGTTCATGTCGATCCAAGTGTACCCCATGTCAGCCAGGATGACCAGCCCGGAGTCGTCAATCTTAGCAAAAGGGACCCTGCAGGCCGAGGGGCACATGCACGCGGGTGCCATGTCATGCACTGTCAGGGCAGCCATGCAGGGCAGCCCCGGGTGCAAGCTGGGAGGATGCATGAAGGTGAGGGTGCCGCTTGGCTGCCGGTGGGTTGAGTGGTTCATGCTCATGACGAGGTGGGGAGAGGGGAGGCACCCTGTTTGCAGGCATCCTCTCGGCCTGCAACTTGCTCCCCTCCCTGTGCGCCTCCTCCTAGGCCCCAACTGCTGCCTGCCATCCGGCACAATGCTGGGGCATGGCAGTTTTTCCGGCCCCTCGCACTCTGCCACGCAGCTGCCTCATCTGAGGCAGAGGTCCGCCCGTCCTCTCCCCCTCCCTCCATCTGCCCCAGGCCTCACCGCATGATCTTGGGCTCCTTGAACGTCCGCCCCAGCTTGCTACTCATGAAATCCTCCAGCCTGGTCATCTCCGCCCTGAACTCAGCCTCGGTCAGGGTGGTCATGTCGACGTGGCTCCACGTGTGGCTGCCCAGCCGGTGGCCCTCCGCCGCCATGCGCTTCACGACGTCAGGGAAGTGGGCAGCCCCCTTCTTCACGTCGTCGTAAGAAGTGTCGCCGTTGATGAAGAAGGTGGCTTTGACGCCCTCCTCTTTCAGGGCGTCCAGCAGGGAAGCAGTGTACTGGGAGGGGCCGTCGTCAAAGGTGATGGCCACGGTGCCGGGCTTGCACTGGATGATTTGTGAGGCCAGGCGAGTCTGAGGCTTTTGGTGGGTGGCTGCAGCGGGCAGGGAGGATTGGGGGGAACAAGCGAAAGGGTCATGAGAAGGCAACCGGGAGAAGACTGCAGCAGAAGTGAGGCGGCGCAACGGGGCAGCGCAGCTGGTGCAGCGGTGGCACACACACAGCTGCACCCTACCCTGCCAGGGGGGCCTGCCGGTGCCGGCCCCACCCTGCTGCTACTGCTGGCATGCCGGCTGCTCTGCCCCGCCACCGCCAGCCTTGCTGGGCAGCCTGAGCGTGCTTGCTCCTACAGCTGTGGCTGCCTGGGAGCACAGCCTACCCCAGAGCCTTGCCTGCTTTATCACTCCCGGGCTTGCTGCTGGGCGCGCCCAGCAGGCTGCGGTGCAGACCGTGGCGAGCGGGGCCTGCAGCACAGGGGGGGGCACGCCACATTTGAGGGATGGTTGAGGGGTGACTTCAAGTTGACGTGGTATAGGGTGGGTGCTGAAGCGGGCGGGCGGTTGTCAGGGTGACGGGGCTGGCAACAACAGCCCTGCGGCCTCTGCAGCAGCCCAGCTGCTACAAGTACTATGTTCCCTTACTCCTGGCACCCTCCGGAGGCGCCTAGTCAGCACCTACGTACCGTTCTGCTTGGTACATAGCAAAGCCCCCACGGCATGCGTCCAGGGCCGCTGCCGGGCCCTACCTCACCAGCAAGGAAAGGCCGGCGGGCCAGCCCCGCAGGCTCACTCACCCCGGTGGTGCGGCGGCGGCGCCCCGGCATCGGCGGCCCTGCAGCGGGCGCACGCGGGGCGGCACACTCAACCTATGCCTTTTGCCTTCGCCAGGTTGCCACAATGCAGGGTTGTGAGGCTGTGGCGAAAGCAGTGGCAGTGGCAGCTCACCGGTCTGCAGCCGCAGCAGTCAGCAGCAGGGCTGTGCACACGAGGGCGTGCAGCTTGGCCCGCGACATTTTCGCGTGTACACAAGCTGGCTATGCGGGACCAACGGGGGAGAGGACGCGTGTTTGGCAAGCAATCCGCCCACGCTTCCTACATTGCTGAGTGGCGCCGCCACCAACCCGCCCGCCCGGCAGCTGAGTGGCGCATGGCAGCTGGAGCATCGCCTGGCAGCGCCTGTGTTGGTGTACTACACTAACAGTGCAGTCGGACATTGCATGCTCATCACGTTTCAAGCAAGTATTGAACTGTGGGCACGACCCTGCACATGCTGGCACAACATCAAGCGGGGCGCAGTGGGGAGCCGAGCAGGCACCCCAGACTTGGGACGGCAAGTGGCGCGTCCCGCTCTTTGGGGCTTGGCAGCATGCGATATTGACATGCTGTGTCATACGGTGGCAAGCAGTGCAAATAGCAATGCCCTATCATTCCCACTTGTACTGGTGCTACCCTATCCACCCCCCTTCTCGCCCACCTTCACTCCCGCCGCGCCTCTCCCCCATTTCGGTTCTGCACTCGCGCCCTGTTGAGATTTAACACATGTGTGTTTGCCTCACAGAGGCACACTGCAGAAGCGGGCATGGGCCCGGCGCTTGGCGCACGAGTTAGCCAGGATAAGATGACGTCGGGAGCAAGCCCAGCTGGTCGAGCAAAACAGAAGTGAACGTGTGGCGGCAAGGGCATGGAGGATCAGAAAGGCAATGCGCCGCACAGCGGCAGGTTGATGGGTGCAGGGTGGGGCGGCATGCGCTAAGATGGTGGAAAGCGGGCTCGCCGAAACAGTGTGTGTATGGGTGTGGGGAGGTGCAGGGGAGCGCCAAGAGGGATCGGGACAGATGTGGAGGTTAGGGAGGTATGCGTTGTTGGGCGGCAGGCTGAAGCTGAAGTTTGTGAATCTTGATGTGTGGGCGCAGGCAGGCTGGATGGCCGGCAGTGCCAGGGCGGCTCACTTAAAGCAGTGACTCCCCACATTCAGCTGACACACTCGTCTGCGGTGACAAACTGGTACCCCAGCTTGCGAAAGTATTGGATGACCTTCTTGGTGAGGGCGGCGTCTTCCGCACGGGCTGTGTGCTGGATGTGGATCCAACCGCTGGCAAGCTCCTTGGGGGGGCGCCCTCCCACCGCCTTGTCCAGGTAGGCAAGCGCAGCGTCCACGTCAGGCAGCAGACCCCAGTCCTGCTTAAGTGAATGGGGGCAGTGTGTGGATGGAGAGGTGGTAAGCGGGCGTCCGAAATTCTGTGAGGGCAAGCGCAGCAGTGGGAGCAGCAGAGGTGGCAGCAAAAGACAGCAACGGCAGCAGCAGCAGAGGCACACGCATTGGTCGGAGCAGCGGCAGCGAGGGCACACACACATTGGTGCGAGCAGCGGCAGCGGCAGCGGCAGCACAGGCAGCGGCAGCGGCGACACAGGCAGCAGGAGCAGCTGGAGCAGCAGCAACACAGGCAGCACCACCAGCACCACCAGCGGCGGCAGCCAACCATGATGCAGGGGGAAGGGAGGCGGGGGAGTCACAGAGAAAGGTATGAAGCTGGGACGCAGGCAGTGGGGCCATGGCAGGTTGAACAAGACGGAGTCAGCGAGGAGCAAAGGAATTGACTCACATCTGTGTCCGCGTTGGTGTCGATCCATGTATAGCCCATGTCAGCCAGGATGGCCAGCCCTGCATCGTTCATCTTGCCAAAAGGGGCACTGCAGGGGCGGGGGGCAGCCGAATGGAGGATGGCAGCACTGAGCAGGTTGAGGGTGACAGCGCGTCATGCCTGGAGAGCAGAGCAGGGGCAGTGCTACGGCCAGGGCATGAAGGGCTGTCGCGCAGGGCTGCTTTCACCACCCCACACTGCGGCACGGCTGGCAGCGCTGCCGCCCATGCCGAGTCCCTCGTCTGCCTGCCGCCGTGGGCCGTGCAGCAGGTTGCCCCAACTGGCAGTGCCCCTCTCTCCCCAAGCTGGTGCTGATCTATCGTGTCGCTGTGCCACAACATCCCCTGCACTAACCTCTCCCCTTCTCCGATCCGACCTGCCTGTTCCCCGCGCCTTGATCGTCCCCTCCCTCGCACCCCATGCCCACCCACCCCTCCCACGCTCGTGCCCGCCATCTCGCCGCTGACCGCTCCGCTCCCCCTTCCTCTCCCCCACCCTCCCTGCGCCCTTCGGCCTCACCGCATGATTTTGGGCTCCTTGAACGTCAGCCCCAGCTTGCTCCTCATGAAGTCCGCCAGCCTGGTCATCTCCGCCCTGAACTCTGCCTCGGTCAGGGTGGTCATGTCGGGGTGGCTCCACGTGTGGCTGCCCAGCCGGTGGCCCTCCGCCGCCATGCGCTTCACAACGTCAGGGAAGAGGACGGCCCCCTTCTGGTTGCCGTCATAAGAGGTGTCACCTGCACATCATCACCAGTGTGGGGACGGGCAGCGTGTCTGCGCATGATGGAGCGCGCCAATGCCCAGCGCTGCCCAGCTGCTCGCGTGCCGCTGCCAAGCCTGACCCAACGCTACCTGCGGTTACTCACTGACCATTGAAGAAGAAGGTGGCTTTGACGCCCTCCTCTTTCAGGGCGTCCAGCAGGGAGGCGGTGTACTGGGAGGGGCCGTCGTCAAAGGTGATGGCCACGGTGCCGCGCTTGCATTCAACAACGTGGGCAGCCAGCTTGGGCGGGGCCGGGGGCGCTGCGGCACGCTCATGCATGGGTGCGGCAAGGGTCAGGGAGGGCAGGCGGGCAGGATGGCTGGGTGGGAGAGCCGTTGGTGTGGCAGAAGGTGTGGTGGGCAGTTGGCAGTGTGGCCGGCGGCTGGGCCAGCAGCACACCACCATACGAAGGGCCCTCCAGCCGGCGGCTGCAACTCCCTCCCACCTGGGCAGAGGAAGGAACACCCGCAGTGTCCATTGCGCCCACAATTGCCCGCTGACCAAGGAACATGCCAGCAGCTCGCTGACCAAGGAACATGCCGGCAGCCGCCCCGCCAAACTGCTGCCCGACCGCTGGGAAGTTGAGCGGTCACCCCCGGCTGGGCACCCCCACGCTCACCTGTCTTGCCATCCGCCAAGAGCCTGCGGTGGTGTAGGGCGCTGTGAGTGGACACTGCGGCAGGGGATGGGGCGGTGGAAGGCACGCTGTCTAAAATAACTGTCTAAAGTTTGGGCAGGAGGTTGCGGTAATGAGCCAGCTGGACGCCTGTTGCACCCAGCGGCAGGCACGGCTGCCGGCGGGACCATTCCTGCCGCAACCGATCACACTTCGAAGCCACGCCGGCGCCCTTTCGGCCCCGTCTGACACGCACTGCTTGCATGCCCTATGATCAGCGGGGCGCAAGACTGCAGCCCCCCTCCAACGTCTGCTGCCGCTCCCAACGGCCCCGCCTACCCCGGGCCCGGAGCGGCGCCCCAGCGTCGTCGGCCCTGTCCCGGCAAAGCACACGGAGTTTAGAGGTCAGTGGGTGCCTAGCTGGTGTGTCCTGCCAGCGGCCAAGCAGCTCGTCGATCGCAGGTCGGCGAAGGCAGCCCTTTCAAGGGTCTCACCAATCTGCCGCCGTGGAGGCCAGCAGCAGGGCTGTGAGCAGGAGGGCGAGGGGCTGGGATCCCGGCATCGTGCTGGCCTGCTCTGCGCGAGCCGCGAGCGAAAATCTGGGGTTGATTGCAGATTGTGGTCGATTCAACCGTGACAGAATACTCACTCACCATTGCCAGGTGGCAGCGGCGTCAACACGCCCACCCAGCGGAAGTCGTCGAAGTGAACCCCCTTGTCAGCGCGTGTTCGCTTCCAGGCGAACCTTGAATCAATGCCAACTTTCGGAGAGGATCGTGGGTTCCCAGCAGGCCTAAAGCAGCGGGAAGGTGGGCGGGCACCCCAGTGTGGCCGTCAACCCGCCCTTGCAAGCAGTACTATTCCCCACTGCTGGCCATCTCAGCCCGTCCAAGATGCCTGAAGAAGAGGTGCCCCCCCTCCCACAGTGCTCTGGAAGGCATCTGTAGCAATGTAGCGTTGTATTGTCTTGCACGCAAGCTGGCTGCCAGTGGCTGGCAGGCACTGCCGCCCCTGTCCCCTGGCGCGTCAGGGGGTGCGGATTGGCGGCCACCAGGCTGCCACCAGCTCCCGAGCCACACGTGCATCGAATATGTTTTGTTCTCAGATCTCAGGCGTCAAAATGGGGATCTCTGCAGCGCTCTGCCTTGCTCTCGCGGCCTCCGTGGCATCCAGGCAAGAAGCTAACGCAGCCCACCTCTTTACCCCGCTCTGCCTGTTTGCACGCACAGACCCGAACACCCGCACCTTGCTCCTCCACGCAGTGCCTCTGGAGCTACAGAGGCGCATCCCGAACCAGCGGAAGTGCGCGCCCTGCTAGCCGAGGGAGGTGAGTGCGGGCGCCGGGTGCGGGCCGGCGACTGCGGGCGGCGCTCCTTCCACCCAGGCACCAGCGTTGGGCACGCGTTGCCCCTGTCCTCTCGCCATGCTGACAGGCGGCGGGAAGAGGCTGCAACAGCGCAATGCGCCCCTGCAGCTTCAAGCACCCGGTCTCTTCCCGCCCGCCCGCCCGCGCTGCAGCCCGCCCTCTCGAAGCAGTCCCTCCGCCTGCCGCACCAGCCCCGCTGCACACAGCAGCCGTTTTGTTGCCCACAGAGCCAGCCCTCCCGCCGCCTGCAGCAGCAGCAGCCCTGGCGCCTGCAAGTGAGGCACGGCAACCGGTGCCAGTGGGCAACGAAAGCAGTGTGGGCGCGTTCCACGCCTGCGGCCCAGGCCAGATTGCTCTCACATACGATGACGGGTGAGCGGGAGCCCTGCTGTGCAGCGCTGTGGTGCCATGCTGTGCTGTGCCGTGTTGCGGTTGCACTGCGCGAAATTGCATTGTGTTGCGCTGAACGGCGCGCCAGTGCGGCCGCCTGCTCACCACTTGAGGCAGCAGCTGCCCAGACCAAGGGGCGCTGCAAAGCCCCCTCCGAGTCGCCATTGCCTGCTGCCCCAAGCAAGCTTGCACTGCACCCCGGCAGACAGGCTGCCTGCACACGCCTGCCAACCCCCCGCAGGCCCTCAGCCTACACCCCGGAACTGCTCGACTATCTGGCTGCCCAGAACGTCTCAGCCACCTTCTTTGTGACAGGCATGGCCCCAGGGGGTTGTGTCCAGGGGGTGAGGAGCATCCCTAAGCACTTACTGTGTGATAGTTTGACGCAGCGCCTGGCTTGCAAGGTGTCTGCCATCCTCCTCGGCCCTCTCCCCCACCCACACAGGCAGCCCCGTGCCCGGCCCTCGACCCCCGCCCTTCTCAACTGCAGGTGACACTCGCGACCCCGCCGGCGCTCCCGCAGGCGCCGCCGCCTTCCCCGCCCTGGTGCAGCGCATGGCAGGGGAGGGGCACCTGGTGGGTTCCCACACCTGGGGCCACCTGAGGCTCACCCAGCTGCCGGAGGAAGAGCTAATTTCCCAGATGCAGCGCCTGGAGATGCCTCTGCTCGCCTTGGGTGAGCCTGCTGGTGCTGCTGTGCCCGCTCGCCTCCCTGCTGTGCAATTGACTCTGCTCGATTCGAGTGAGCTTGCGGGTGGTGCTGTGCCCGCTCGCCTCCCTGCTGTGGAACTGACTCTGCTCGACTCAATTGAGCGTGCAGGTGCTGCTGTGCCTGCTCGCCTCCCTGCTTGCCTGCCCTCGTGCAGCCGGTGCTGCATGTGCTGCGCGTGCACGCCCGTTGTGCCGCGCTTGGGGCCACGCGATTACACTCCACTGTATCTGGCGGCAGCACGTACTGTACTAGTGGCGTGCGACCCTCCCCTCTGCCTGTATCTATACTGCCGTAGGGCTGCCCAGGCCGGCCTACATGAGGCCCCCCTATACCCTGCTGGACGCTCAAGGGGCGGAGCTGCTGCGGCGGATGGGCTACCGAGTGGTGGGGCAAAATTTGGATCCGCAGGTGCGTCTGCAGGCAGGCAGGTGCACAGGCACCTATGCAGTGAGCGGTTGGTCGCTGCACGAGCCGGGCAGCCTGCCCCTGGGGTCTGGTAGCTTCTTCTGAAGCCGATTGAGTGCTGCCCTCGAGTGCATGCAGTGGCACACACATCTGCTGTCCAACCCACCCGCCAATCAACGATGCCCCACTTCAAGGGTGAATGGACCAGGCAGACTTGGATGCCCCCTCTGCCAGAGTGCACCGCATCCTACACACTTCCGTCCCCACCCTCCAGCTCCTCCTGCTACCACAGCATCCTTCCTGCCTCCCCCCCATTCAAGCAGGGGTGGAAGTACCAGGCCGACGTGGACGCATCCTTTGCCATCGTGCAGCGTGCGCTATCGGCTGCCGACCCGGCAACCCAGGGCTTCACCATCGTGCTCGAGACCAGCAGCCCGTATGATGTGGAGCTGACCGGGCGCATCGTGGCGGCAGGCAGGGCGCTGGGCTACGCGTTTGTTACCGTGGACCAGTGCCTGTGAAGGCGCCTTCACATGGTTGCCATCCCGTCCTGCACCGCCCTCCACATCCGCTCACCCCCCTTTGTGCGGCCCACGCATGGTCTGCACCCCCTCCTGTTTTGCTGTTAATGCGACAGCGAAGAAGAGGCTTACAGCGAGGGGTAGGGGGAAGAGGAAGGGGGGGGAGGGCTGGGGCCGACGTCAGGCTGGATACAGGCCTGCCAGCAAAGCAGTGGTGGGGAGGGCGCAGACAAGGGGGCGCAATGCAGTGCTGCTACAGACGAGACACAGTGCTGATAAGAGCAACAAGGGGAACTGGAGCTCCGCAGCCGCTGCCCGCCCCAGCACGCTCAGCCTGCGCCGTGAAATTCAGCAGCGGCTATAAGCCTTGGGGAGCTGCTCGCCGGGTAGGCAGGCACAGGGCAGGGCAGAAGGCGCCGTATTGGCGGGGCGGTGCAGTGTGCGGCGGTACGTTCACTGGAACAGGCGGTACGGGTTGCTGATGTGGCGGCTGAAGGCGGCCAGGAACTGGGATGCCACCTCCCCGTCGTACACGCGGTTGTCGGCTGCAGGAGCAAGGCAGGCGGAAACATGGGGAAGGAGGCACAGCGGTTGGCTCTTCTGAGGGGGCAAAGAGGCGGGGGAAGGCGCAGGCGCAGGGGCAGGGGGGGCCTTCGCCCCCATTTCAAGCCGTGCCCAACCTCCCCCCCGGCGTGCTGCCCTCACCGGACACATGCATTGGACAGGGGGGCAGGGCTGATGCGCATGTTTCACCAGCTGAATGCAACGTGCCCAGGATATCGACCCGTCTGCCCCTACCTCCCCCCAGCCAGCCACTGCCACATCTCCAGGGTGCCGACATGCCCTGCCCTGCCTCCACCTCCCCCCGGCCAGCCAGCCCCCACCTGACAGGGTGACCGTCATCAGCGTCGCTGCCGCCGGCTGCCCGTCCTTCATCACCGCCACGCGCCGCGCCCCTCCCACCGCCATGATGCACGCCTGGCATGTCCAGGGTATGGCAGGGAGGGCAGAATGCATGCTTGGAAGGGGTCAGAGGGGCGGACAGGGACTGCCCACCCCATACAAGCAGGTAGCGGGCAGCCGCCTCACCCTGCATCACCCCGCGTGGCATGCCTACTGCTGCTTTGGTGCACCCACTGTACCCCGCCCTCTGCTGCACCCCTCGCTCCCGACCTGCGGCGGGGTGATGAAGGCGCCAAAGCCAACCTCCAAACAGGCCTCCCCCTACCCCGCCCCCAACCCGGCCCTATCCCACACTGCACTGCTCGTCCCTCGCCTGCGGCGGGTTGATAATCGCCGAGCACGAGCCCACCAACCCCATGCCCAGTGTTGGAGGAGCGGAAGCAGCCCCTCCTTGCCCACCCACCCACCACTCCTCATCCTTGCCTGCCTACAGCAAGCACCCACACAGCCAGCCCACCTGCGGCGGGTTGACGATGGCGCCAAAGCCATCCCCCAAACAGGCCTCCCACAACCTGCCCCTGCAACACTGCACCCACGCCCACACAGCCAGCCCTTCACCTGCGGCGGGTTGATGATGGCTGAGAAGGCGACTACTAACCCCATGCCCCACCCACCCAACCGCACACAGCCAGCCCCTCACCTGCGGCGGGTTGATGATGGCGGAGAAGGCATCCACGCCGTACATGCCCAGGTTGGAGATGGAGAAGGAGCCGCCCAGGAACTCCTCGGGGCGCAGCTTGTTGGCGCGCGCACGCCCCGCCAGCTCACGCACCTGCACGGCCGGCCAGCCAGGCAGGGGTCGTACAGGGTGAGCGGGAGAAGTTTGGGCCAGCAAGGCAGGGGTCGTACAGGGTGAGCGGGAGAAGTTTGGGCCGACAAAAGCAGGGGTCGTACAGGGTGAGCGGGAGAAGTTTGGGGCTCTTGCAACTGCGGCGTGCAAACAGGCCCGGCCCCACCTCTGCTGCGATGCCTGCCAGCAACTGTAAACACCCCTGCAGCAACACCTGTACAGCGACACCCGTGCACTCCCAAGTCTTGCCTAATACTCCCTACCTCTGCTGTACAGCGACAACCATGCAGTACACATTGCTACAACCATGCAGTACACATTGCTGCCAAAACCTGCCCACCTCTGCAGAGATGGCTGCCAGCGGCTTCTGGTCTGCGGCGCGGATGATGGGGGTGATGAGGCCACCCTCCGTCGCCACCGCGATGCTAATGTCCACTGCAGGCAAGGGGCAGGAGACAACGGGGCGGGCAGGGTCAGGGAGGCGGGTGTCAGGGGCACAGGCAGGCACAGGCGGGCATGCAGCAGCTTGTGCACTTCCACCCCAAGCCCCCATGGCCTGCTCAACAGCCTGCATCCCTTCCCGTACCCGCACTTACACATGTGCCCGCCCGGCTTCCCCAGTGCTGCCTGCCTGCCCGCCAGACTTGCGCACGCACAACAAGCACCTCCGCTGGAGGGCACCGCCGCCTCCTACTTCAAAATCGCAGCGGCATTGGGCACGCCTTTGCATGCCCCGACACTGCCCTCTGGCCTCCACCCCCCGGTGCGGCGCCCACACGCATACACGCCCGCCCACTCACCCCCGCCGGTGGGCACCGCCGCCTCCTGCTTCACATCCCAGTAGCAGTTGGCTGCGGGCACGTCAGCCAGCGCCAGCGCAACAGCCTTGATGACGCAATCGTTCACGGACACCTGCAGTATGTGTGAACATCCCAGCCGGGTGTTGAGATTGGTGTGCGCACTCGTCAGAGTCTTTGCCAGGCAGGCTGGCTGCGGGCGCGACCAAGGCTGTCGTCGATACTACATGCCGCACAACCAAGCGTACTCAAATCTGCCTTTTATGAGTTGCAAGTGCCCCCCCCCCGGGTCCTCATGAAAGCAGCGCTGACCGGGCCCCATGTAAAGTGCGCCCTGCATACAGTAACCCCATGCATGGACCAAGTACGCACTCGTCCCCCCCCCCCCCACCCCCCCCCACCCCCCCCACACACACACCTTGGTGCCCTGCTGCTTCAGCGCCTCCCTCAGCCCGTTGACGCCAGCCAGGTCCACGTCAGCGCTGACATACCTGCCAGGGTGGACGGAGCGGGAGGGAGGGGGGTGGGTGGGACAGTGTGGGGCGGTGATCGAGGGCAATACCAACTAGTAGCACAGGACTGCGCAGCACAGCATGCATGCATGCTCGGTACCACGAGCCAGCACAGCGGCCGGCGAGGCTGGCGGGCGGCAGGCTGGTGGCACATGCAATGACGGTCTCGCACACTGATGGCAGGTGCAGCCCAGGGCCTGCCCACCCAAGCGATTGCAGGCACAGAACAAGGCCCAGCACAGCCGCTCTGGCAGCAAGGGCCACACACCAGTGATGGCCGACGCAACGCAGCCCGTGCCCTTGGCCCAGGCAAGCAGGCAGGCAAGCAGGCAAGGGCTCACATGTGCGGGATGGTGGTCTTGCTTTCCAGCAGGCGCTGCGCAATGATTTTACGAATCTGGGTGTTGGGGATGTCGGTGTAAGAGGCACCCGCCGGGGGCGGCGGCGCAGGTGCCGCCGCTGCTGCTGCTGCTGCTTTGGGCGCGGCCGCCGCCGGCTTTTGCTGCTGCTGCGGCTGCTGCGGGGGCGCCGCCGCAGGCGCCGCCGCCGGTGCCGCCGCCTTGGCGGGCGCCTTTACC
>JAPTJF010000796.1:0-13255 GCA_029339195.1 Micractinium sp. NFX-FRZ
CTCCCACCGTACGTGCCACTCACTGGCAAGCACCATGAGCCCCGCCGTGAGGACAGGTGGGCGGCCCTCACGGGGCGTGTGCAGCCCTGGCATCGGGCTGGCTGGTCGAAGCGATCGGCGCCTCGTCAGCTCACCTGGTCCTGTGGGGGGCTGCCTGTTCGCGCTCAAGGGCGCGCTGGTGCTCTTTGTTCAACAGCCATTCTCGTCGTGCCTCAGCCGGCCCAACAACTACCTCTCGTGCTCCGAGCACACCAGCATGACTGAGCTTGAGCCGCTCGATGACTCGACTGACCGGCACCCTGCTGAGCCCGCTGATGCGGGACGGCGGCGGCGGCCCTCAGTACAACGCCGCTGCTGCTGTTCGCCACTGCAGGGGAAAAGGTCAAGGTCTTTGACGGTAGCCTGACGCAACAGGGTGCAGGCACGCCACAGGGCAGGGAGAGTATTGTGAAAAGAGAAAGTATGCAGCGCTGCGCACCGACATACAGCACCCGCCCACCAATGGCGCCAGGGCACGTCGCAAACCACAGCCTCTACAGACTAAAGTCACGATCCCGTGCCGGTTTCTGGTCAAAAACGTACATGGTCCTTCTCAAATTGAGCTTTTTGCGCTTGTGCGGGGAGTGGGGAGCCACGCCAATCCGCCTGAGCGCTGTGCGCTGCGCTCCCCCCATCCTCAGGAACAGGACAAGAAGTCTCCCTGGCAGACACAAGGCCCAGCACGGGCCAAAGTCACAGCTGCAGAGGAGGCAAAGGGCAGCCAGCAGACACGCGGGCTGCGCTCATCACAAGGTGGCACATGGTGCCAGCACCACTGGCTGGTGCTCTGCTCGACATAGTGCCCACATGCCCGCTCGCCCCGCATGCCGGCCCACCTTTCAGCATCACGAGCTGGCCGTTGTGCAGCAGCTGACGCCCCTTGATCTCTGCGTGACGGAATCCCACCTGCAGGGGAGGGAGGGGAGGGCGGCAGCAAGAGACAAGCTGAGAGGAGGGGCCGGATCTGGAGGCCACACATTGGCAGCACCCCTCATGCCACGTCAGCACCACATCAGCCCACCTGGCAGGCCTCCAGCTCCAGCACGCTGCCATCTTTATCCACCAGCTCCAGCAGCAGCAGGTAGAGGTGGGGCTGCTCGGCCGACTGTTGGGGAGGGTGCCCTTGGGCATGTGGGCAGCTGAGCCAATTGATGGCAGCGCATGAGCAGGAGCCGCAGAAAGACAGAGGCGGTGGAGGACGCTCTTGCACTGGAGGAGCAGCTGCTGCCGCGCGCTGCAGACAGTTCCTGAACAGTTCCTGCGGACAGCTGTTGCTGAAGCAGCTTAGGCGGGGGTGGCGCAAAAGCAGCAGCAGGCGCGGGTGGGTGGCTGGGTGCCTTTCCCTTGCGATTGCCGTTGTCATTGCATTGCGTTGCGTGTGTCTCTGCCTGGACAAAGGAGAGCTGGTTCTTTTTCCTGTTTGCATGGGGAGGCATTGTGTGCGTATGCAAGTTGCTTTGGCAGTGCAGCGAGCAAGTGAGCAAGCCAACCCTCCCTTTGCTCCCGCCAACACAGCAGACTCATATCCACGGTGGTCTTCAGAATCCCGCGTGCAGCTTGCACCGCAGGCTCCTGCAACAGGCACATGACGGCCGCCCGGCGATGCTCCGGCACCCGTTGCCGCCGCCCCAGCACCATCAGCATCACGATATGTACGCAGGCTGGCTAGGCACGGCAGGCTGCTGCCGACATTGGCCGCTACCTCCTGTAGACAGCTTGCTCAGGCATAGCACCCAAACGTTCATCCCCCGTCGTACTCTTGTGCTGTGCTCTTGCCCACCGCTTCCGTTCTTTGCGTCGCACGAATTGATTTGCTGTACACACACTGGAGCACACTCTGGCAGGATGGCAGACAAGCAACAAGGCACGGGTGGGATGATGGGAGGCGTAGCGTGGCGTGGCCGGTGCTGGCTGGGCATGGGGGCAGGAGGCACCGCAGACCAGGTCAGCAAGGCGTGTCGGCATGTGCGGCGAGGGCAGGGCGGAACAGGCAGGGTTGAGACGTCGGGGGGGCGGGGGTTGAGACGTGAGCTGGGCAGTGTCCTGGGGGGGAGCGGAGCAAAGCGACGGGCGGGCATCGCAGGCAAGGAGAGCAAGTGTTGGGGTGCAAGGCGAGGGAGCAGAGGCAGGGTTGTGGACCGTGGGTGGGTGGGTGGGTTGGGGGGGCGGGGGGGGGGCTGGTTTGGTTCGGTTGGGATCGGGTTTAGTTGGGACTCAGGCACCGGGCATCATGGATTGCAGGGTGGCTGTTTGGGGGCTGCGCCTTGTGTTGGGGAGGCGCTGGGCGCTGGGACGCTAGTTTAAGGCATGTTGCGGCGGGCGTCGGCCAGGCGAAGCTGAGCCACTGTAATGCTTGCATCCGTTTGAAAGGTGTTGGGGAGCAGCTGGTAGGTGCGGAGGTTTTGCAGCGCAGCAGGCGTAATGTTTGCGGGGTCTGCGGCTGCAACCTGCGCTGCCTGCCCGCATTGCAGGAGGTTGAGCAGGGCAAAGGCAAAGGCCTCCTTGGCTGCCGGGCTGCAGGGCCGCTCCAGCGCCTGCACCAGGGCGTGGACGCCGCCGGCGTCTGCGATCGCCCTGCTGCTCTGCTCGCCGGTGCCGGCCACCACGCCGAGGCTCGTGGCGGCATGCCGGTGGGTTTCATCGGTGAACTGCTGGCCCAGGCAGCGCACCAGGGCCGCGACGCCGCCCGCCTCGATGATTTGGGGCGCCAGTTTGAGGTGCCGCGGCAGCAGCATGTTGGTCGGCACCGCCACTGCCTCCTGCACAGCCTCAGCAGAGGTGCTGGTGGCGAGCAGGTCCACGACCAGAGGGATGCCGCCTGCCGCAACGATGAGAGCAATGCTGCTGTCTGTGTGCGTCAGGTTGCCCAGCGCTCCTGCCGCATGGGCCACAGCCCTTGGGCTGCGGTGCCGCAGCAAGTGCAGGAGCGGCGGGATGGCGCCAGCATCGGCAGTGGCGGCCACGCGCTCGTTGCTGCTGGCAATGTTCTTCACAAGGAATGCGGCTGCCTCCACCAGGCCGTCGTGCTCGCTGCTCAAGCGCCGAATGGCCGCAGGGATGGCGGCGGCTGCGACGGCATCTGCGCCGCCCCCTCCATACATGGCCGCCGAGCCGGCGATGTTGACCAGAACGGCGGCGGCCAGAGCCTGCACGCCTGGCAGGCTGCTGTCGCTCTCCAAGCAGCCGGCCAAGAGTGCGACGCCGTTGGCGGCAACGACGTCCTGGCAGTAAGCGGGGCTGTGCTGGGTGAACTCGGCTAGCAGGCTGCCGGCGTCCTCCGCTCCCGGGTGCTCGCTGTCGCCGCCCATCAGCTGCAGCAGGGCTGGGATGCCGCCGGCTCTTGCGATCTTTGCTGCGACACCCTGCGGTCTGTCAGCAAACGTTTGCCACAGAGCTGCAGCCGCCTCTGCCTGCTCCGCCACGCTGCCGCCCTGCAGGCGCCGCACAAGGGCGGCGATGTCTGCATGACGCAGAGGTAGAGGCGCAAAGCGCTGTCTGGCATGCCCGGCAGTCTCTTTGTGCGCCATGCTGCTGCTGCTGCTGCTGCTCCTGCTGCTGCTGCTGCTGCTGTGACGGTCGGTGCTGCTGAAGGTAGCAGGTATGCTTTGAAGCAGAGCGCAATGCCTGCAGACGTGGGGCAGGGCGGACAACGGTCGGGCAGGTGAACGGCTACGAGGCGGCGGGTGAGGCGGCGCCAGGGCCCAAACCCGCGCGCTGCCCGGCTGCCCAGCGTCTGCCCTGCTCACCCCGCTGCTGAGACGGTGGGAGGCGAGCGAGGGGGCGCCTGGGCGAGAGGCCGGACCAGCCGGGAGCCCTGGAGCAGCACCTGCTGGACGTAGCTGCTGCTGCTGGTCGTCTTCGATCGGCACGTCACCAAGCAGCTCACCTGTCAAGGCGGGAGCCCTGCCTGCTCGGGCTCAAGAGCGCGCTGGTGCTTGTTGTTGAACAGCCATCCTCACCGTGCCTAGGCTGGCCCAACAATTACAGTCCGTGTTCCGAGCACAAACCAGCGCGCCTGAGCTTGAGCCGCTCGACTGACCGGCACCCTGCTGAGCCCGCTGAGGCGGGACGGCGGCGGCGGCCCTCAGTACAACGCCGCTGCTGCTGTTCGCCACTGCAGGGGGAAAGATCAAGGTCTTGGACGGTAGCCTGACGCAACAGGGTGCAGGAACGCCACAGGGCAGGGAGAGTATTGTGAAAAGAGAAAGTATGCAGCGTTGCGCACCGACATACGGCACCCGCCCACCAACGGCGCCAGGGCACCTCGCAAACCACCCTCTACAGACTAAAGTCACGATCCCGTGCCGGTTTCTGGTCAAAAACATACATGGTCCTTCTCAAAGTGAGCTTTTAGCGCTTGTGCGGGGAGTGGGGAGCACGCCAAGTCAGCCTGAGCGCTGTGCGCTGCGCTCCCAGATCCTCAGGAACTGAATTCTGATACACTCACCCCCAACCCTGTCCCATGAGACCTTGCTGGCTCCCCCTGGACTTGAAATGTAATTGATTGATTGATTGATTGATTGAAAAGCTCGGGGCTCCGTTTCTTTATAGGAGAGCGTCCGCGTCACTTCTGGGCGCTTACGAGCCGTGTGTAGGGGTCAGGGGTTGAGATGGGTAGGGGCCAGGGGGTCTCGACCCCTGCTGCGACCGCCTCAGCATACCCCTGATGGGGGCAGGGAGGGTGGGGGGTAGGGGGGGGGGGGTGTGCTGACCCCTCAGGCCTATGGCCTAACTTCCTGTGCGGCTGGAAGCAGTGTACCTCCTGAGGCTAGGGCTTTTACAGCCGCCAGGAAACAGTCTTCCAGGGCAATTGCAACAGGCATGACTGTGGTAGTGCTGTTGGGTCCCCAGGGGGGCGGGTGGCCCACCGGCGGTGGGTGCCAGCGTTTGTGCGCCCATCACAGCTCCCTGCCGGTTTCAGCCCTGCATTTGGGGGCAAGGCTTTGCATCCCTACCTTACAACGGCCGTGCCTGTATGGGTGCCACAGCTGGGCCTGCAACTGCAGCCGCGCGCGCAGGCATGATGCACCCGCCTGCCCTTGCTTGCACCCTCCACTGTACGCCCCGCTCTTTTGCCACCCATCGCGCCTACCTCTCCCCCACTTGTCCTCATGCCTGATCCACACAGGGCTCCATCTCATGGCCTACTCCTTTTGCTTCACTGCCTGCCTGCCTGCCTGCCTGCCTGCCATGCTGTGGGTGCTGTGGCGGCACTGGTGTGCGGTGTGCCACATGTTCCCGTCCTGCCCCCAACTGCTGCCACATTTCTCACCTCTTTTCTTTATAGACTCCCTGGGCCTGGTTGTAACATCACTGCTTCAGATTGGTCGAACCAGCATGGTGAGCAGCAGGGGTCATAAAAGCATGGGTAGGGGTCAGGGGTCCTGACCCCCTGCCCGGGCGCTGACGCCGCAGGGGAGGGGGTGACAGGTGGGTAGGGGCCAGGGGGTCTGGACCCCTGCTGACGGGTCGTAAGCGCCCAGAAGTGACGCGGACGCTCTCATAGGCGCTTTCTATCTGCGTCCCTGTCAATGTGCTGCATGCCGTGCCCTATTTGAGCACGGCCGCAGAAGCGTGTCGGAGTTTGGCTCCACGCCGTGTTTGTCTAGCCCCGTTATCTAGCAATGCAGTGCAATTCCGACTCGCCTATAAGCGCGCTGCCGGAGGCGCTTCTGGGCCACGTCCTGGCACTCGCTGGGTGAGCCAGGCTCCTGCTTGCCTGCCTCCTGCCTGCCTGCTGCCTAAATGCCGCCGTTTGCCGGTTGCATGCCATGCACGTCTTCCCTGTCCTCAAGACGCCGCCCCTTCTAACATCACGAGTACCGCCGCCCCGCCGCCCCTTCCACCCACCTCTGCTGCAGGCCCCACGTCACGCTGGTCTGCAAGGCCTGGCGTCACGCTTTCTACGCCGAGCCGGCCCTCTGGAGCCGGCTGGACCTCAGCGACGACGTGTGGCAGCTGCCTGCAGAGGACCGCCGGCTGTGCCTGCAGAACCGGCAGCGCCTGCTGTGCCGCGTCGCGCCCCGCGTGCGCCGCCTGCTCATCAAACTTGACGCCTGGGCTTCCTTTGGCTGGAGCCTGGTCGGCCTGCTGGAGCGCCTGCCCCCCGGGCAGCTGACCGCGCTGCATGGACATTAGCTGGCGGGCGCATCGACCTGCCCGCAGGCCTCACGCAGCTGCGCAGCCTGCGGGTGCACACGTGCCAGCTCAGCACAGTGCCTGCCGTGCTGCAGGCCTCCCAGTTGACCTGCCTGGCAATCGAGGCACCCTCGCCCATCCCCCTCGCCGACCAGCTGTCCCGCCTCTTGAGGCTGGCCCACCTGCACCTGTCTGAGCGTGAGCGGGATGATGAGGCAGAGCCTGCGGGCGTCGGCCCGCTAGCGCCATTCCCCGTGCCCAGCGACCTGCCAGCGCTGCGCTCCTTCCGCTACCACCGTGCGCCCGTGTGGGGACGCCTCGAGGTGCGTGGGGCGGGGGTGCCTGCACGCGGGGGCTTGGTAGTGGAGGGAGCATGGCCTGCTTGGCTGACGGATGGGGGCCGGGTGCTGCTCAGTTTGCGCCGCTGCTGGGAAGCAGCTGGCCAGCCCACACCTTGCAGGCAGCAGGCATGCCAGGCACCAGTCCAGCCCCTGTGCACCCGTGATGTGCCGGACCGACACCCCTGGCCACCTACCCCCTGTGCCCTACCCACTCGCCCCAACCCAGCCCCTCTCCCCACCCGTGCCTGCAGTTTGAAGGGGGCAGGCTGGGCAGCTGTCAGTTCGGCCCGCTGCCCAATCCACACAGGGAGCCGGGCAGGCACACGCTGTCGCTGACGTGGCCCTCGGGCGTCGTGGACCTTGACACCCTCATCGCCTCGCTGCTGCCAGCTGGCATGCCTTTGGAGCAACTTTCCCTCGACTGTGCCGGCCTGGCCGCCTACAACCTGCCCAGCTGCAACCGTCTGGCCCACCTGCCTGCGCTGTGCCTGCTGGGAGAGACCCAAGCGCTGGCACAGCCCTCCAACCAAGCGCTGCTGGCCCGGGCCGCCAAGCTGACAGAGCTTAGCCTGGTGGGCATGAGGCCGGGCTCCGAGGCCAGCCTGGCGGCGCTGCCCCCCTGGCTGGCCGACAGGCGCGGGCTGGCTTCGCTTGATCTGAGCGCCAACCGGCTCAGCCAGCTGCCGGGCGGGCGCTACCTGGAAGGTGGGTGCTGGGCGGGAGGCACGGGTGTGGTGAGCTGTTGCCGGTTCTGTCGCTGGTGGTGTGTGTTGGCACCTGAGGACACGGTGCATCCCCAGCCCGCCCTTGATAGATAGATAGATACTGCTCAGCGTGCCATTAAGCTCGCCGTCCCGCCTGCCCTGCCATCTGCTCCCCCGGTGCTGCAGGCCTCACAACCGTGGACCTGGGCTGCAACCTGTTCGAGCACTTGCCACCCGCCGTGGCCGCATCCACCTCCCTCCGCTCGCTCTCCCTGGCACAAAACAATCTGGCCGACTTGCCCGAGGGACCTGTCTGGGCAGGTGGGTCCTTTATCAATCAATCAATTACATTTCAGGTCCAGGGGGGAGCCAGCAAAGGTCTCATGGGACAGGGTGGGGGGTGAGTTTATGGACGCATCAGCGCTGCCTCTGCACCTGGTGGCTACGCGCCAGTTGGGAGTGCTAGCCAGCGCACGGAGTTGCAGCAAGCGGGGGCTGATTGCCGGCATGGCGGCATGCACAGGGATGCCAAGCACGCACAGCTTACTGAATTGGCTCCGCCCTCCTGCTGTGTCTCGCTGCAGGGCTGGAGGTGCTGGATCTGTCTCGCAACCCTCTGGCCCGCCTGCCCCCCGTGCTGGCAGGCGCCACCTCGCTGCGCCGCCTACTGCTGGGGGGCGGCTCCCCCGGCCCGTTGACCCTTGCTGACGTGGAGGGTGTGCTGGCACAGCTGCCTGCCCTGGAGGAGCGGGTCCTGCCACATGGTGGGATGGATCACAAGGCAGAGGCATGGGTGGGGCGGTGCATGCCGCGCCTGCGCCTGTTCCAGGGCGGCGTCTAGGCAGCACAGCACGGCACAGCACGGCACGACACGGCACAGCGCGGCGCAACACAGCACAGCGCAGCGCGGCACAATGCTGCCTAGCGTACACAGCGCGTGCTGCGCCTGCAGCTGTTCCAGCGGGGCGGCATCCAGGCAGCACCGCACAGCACAGCACGGTGCTGCCGGCCTAATCAACAACTTAACTCCTCGTTGCACCACATCCAATCCATGGCACACTTTTCCCATGTGCCCTATGGCTTCAGTTTTCAAAGAGTTGGACCATTTCTGCCCTGATCTGCTTCTGCCTTCTCGCGTTGAGCGCTCTTTGTTCGCATTTCGTTCCCCAATCACTTGATCAGCGCTTTTGGTCCACCTCACCGCTGCACCGCTGCTGCCTTCAGCCGTGCACTGGTCAGCCGAGCACGGTGACTGCGGCTTTGCACCTATTATGCACGTTTAATGTTGCTGGTGGCCTGCTTCAGCAGGTCGTGCTTCTGCCCCGCCGCCGCCTTCTTCTGCCCCCCCCCCCCCCCCCCCCCCCCCCCCCCCCCCCCCCCCCCCCCCCCCCCCCACTACAGCAAAAGGTGCACACCAGTGCCTCCTCTCCCCCCCCCCCCCCCCCCCCTTCTTTCCCCCCCCCCCCCCCCCCCCCTCCTCATGCCAGCTCAGTTTTCGACGCATCATTTCATTTCTTTCCTGCTTCATCTGTATGTCCTCTGCATCTCTCCCGCCTATGTATCACAACTGCATCAGATGTGGACAGGGTTGATAGCGTGGGTGCACAGGGGCGCAAGTGCAGGCGAGGTGGGGCAAGCAGGCAGGCAGAAGCTGAGGAGGCACGGCAAGGGGAGGTGCTTCAACCTGCTTGGGCAACGCAACAAAAGCAGGCTTGATCTTATCCCATGCCCAGGGCAGGCGTCCGGCAGCGTGCCTCTTCCGCTGCAGCCCCCCAAGACACTGACGGCTACGCTGCATGCTGGTTAAGGTGGTGCCAGCAAGCTGGCACGCTCAGCAGGCTGCTTTGCCAAGACAAAGGTTTGCCTCCGCTGACACTCCCTGAAGCCGGCCACACCGACCCCACACTCTGTCCACAGGTGCGTGGCGCCAGAACAGCCTCGGCCGCCCTCTGGACGACGCACCGCTGCTTACCCTCCCTCGGCTTCCCCTGCAGGCCCCGTCAATGACCCCTCCTGAGCTCTCGTCGCACCCCGAGCAGCGCGCCGTGGCCAGCCGGACGCCCGCAGCCGCCGGCGGCCACGGCCCGCCCGCCACCCCACCCGCTGCGGCGTCAGCGGCGCGGCAGCGGCCGGGGGCTGGGGAGTTCTTTGAGAGGCGGCTGGCACGTGCTGCAGCCATACCAGCTGAGCAGCGCAGCCCCGAGGTGGCAGCTTTCGTGGAGTCAGTCCAGCTCAGCCGCGAGGCATGCGAGCTCCTGCCGCTGACCGCTGGCGGGGAGGCCGCGCTGCCGCCAGGCCCCCGCGCCCGGCGGCAGCTGCTGCTGGCACTGGCAAAGCTGGCCCGCTGCAGTTACGTCTGCCCACCTGTGGAGCTTGCTTCAGACCTCGACTGGCCAGCCCACTTGGTGCCCTATCTGAAGCGAGAGATGCTGGCGGACCCGGCCTTTGTGGGCAGCCCGCCTGGCGGCGGCCACGTCAGCGAGCGCGCCAAGCCAGGTACTGCTGCCCGCAGGTGCAATCAGGTGTTGGCCGCCGCATTGCCGCCGAGGCAGCTGCACATGCGCCGGGCTCCCGTTCGCTGTCAGCGCCGCTCACGCTGCTCACGCACCCGCTGCCGCCGCTGAAGCCGTGTGGCAACTGGGCTCTGTCTTACTTGTAAGCCATAATATCACCCTGATCTCTCTGTGAGTGACGTTTGTAACACAGTATGACCGCCTGTGCAGGTCCTTGCTGGCGGCTATGTGCCTGCCTCCCACCCCCATTGACACGGCGTGGCAGCTTCGTCACCCAACCTCTGGGGGCACCGTTGACGCCCAGGGCTGTCCGTCTGCGCACACCGAGTTCCCATCCTCCAGGCAAGTGATTGCTGAGCAAGCCTGGGCCATGACGTGGGTCAGTATGCAGAGCTGCAGGGCTCCCGCTGGCTGGTGGCACACATTGTGCGGGCCTTGGTGCACCAGGCGAGTCGGGACAGCGCATTGCAGCAGCGGCCAATTATACCTGAGGCGTGGCCCTGGTCTTTCCAGCTACGCTGCCTCACGGTGAGGGTGTGTTGGGGGTGTTGCATAAGTTGTGCCTGCAGTCGGGCTGCCAAGCAGTCGGCTGATCTGGCAGAGGGGCCCGGCGGGGCATCCTGTGCCCAAGCCCGCCAGCGGCAGCCAGCAGCAGGGCACACGGGGTGCCACAGAGCTCAAGGGATCTGCCTCCCCCCCCCTCACTTCGATGCTGTGTTGCTGCTGCCGCTGCAGGAATGTCCCGGACCTGCGCTACGATGGCAGCCTGACATTGGGCCAGAGGCATTGGTGCTGGGCTTGGGGCTACATGCGGCACCCGCCTGCCCGGCCGGCGGCAGCGTAGGCAGCATCTGGGCAGCCTGCTCCCTGGTGCCAGCGGGTACTGTCAAGCCCTGGTGTACCACACACGCCTTGATGTAATGAGGATCAAAGGAAACTGACATGGTAACAGTGCCGCACCGGTTGGACGTGCCTGGCGAGGCACTAGTGAGTCAGGCAGGTGATGTGTGTGGGACACGAGAGGTTGTTACTGCCAGCCTGCTGTGCATTGAGCCAGGGGAACTGCTGCTTGGCTGGCACCTGTCCAATGTGAGCGTTGGGTGACCCCCTGTGGTCATGCGTCCCACGAGGAGGGGCCTCACACACCCTGATGTTGCCCTCACCCTGTTGCCGCACCCAAGCTTGCTCATATCTCCTTCAGGCCCACACTCCTGGCCAGCCCTGTGCCGTTTTCTGTGTGCCTTGGGTTCCACATGTCAAGGATGGCAGCAGGCAGTGGCGGGTGGGTCACAGCAGCAGCGGCGTCAGCAGCAGTAAGAGCCAATGCCCACGGCAGCACAGGCAGGAGTGTGCAGCGACTAAGCGGCAGGACAAGGCTGACGCCTGACAAGCGCCCAAGTGTGCCGCCAAGAGTGCTGCAGAAGACCACAAAGAACTGCGCAGGACCCCCTCGGTTGGAGGGGATGGATGCCACGCCCTGCAATGGATTGATGTATTGACGCGGGCAGACTTCGCGGGCTGCAGGTGGGAAGACTCCACGGCACCTGCAGTACCCACCAGAAGCAGCAGCGGCGGTAGTATACAGGCACGCTGCCCTGCCCTCTTGCCTGGCCTGGCTTAAGCTTAGCCAACGGTTGCATCTAACCCATATGGTGAATCGTACAACGGTAACAGAGGTGGCGATGCCAACATGTTAAGGCAGAGGGAGGATACGAGCACTGGGGGCAGGGCTGCGGAGGCACGAGGGGTGGGCGTGGTGTGGGATCAGATCAGATCAGGTGAGGAGTGGGCAGGGCACAAAAGGGAGGCGTGGCAGCGGACGTAGTAGGTAGTAAGACAACAGGAGGCTTCAGTGATGTCACGGGCCCTCGAAAGGAGTCTGAGGCGAGGGCTAAAAGAGGGGCAGTGATGGGCGGTCGGCGAGCAGACGGCGTGGCGCATCAGGGTGCTGGGGAGCGCGCAACGCGGTGGTAGGCTGGCGGTTGGCCTGGCGCTAGGCGCGGGGGCAGCAGGCAGGCCAGAGCCGCATACAGAGTGGGGCCGAAGAAAGGTTGCAGCTCGAATCTTGTGGGTGGAAGAGGATCACACTGGCAGGCAACGTGAGGGCAGGTCTTGTGGGTGAAAGAGGATCACACTGGCAGGCAACGTGAGGGCAGGTCTTGTGGGTGCAAGAGGATTGCACTGGCAGGCAACATGAGGGCAAGCTGTGGCCGGCATGGCAGGCTGGCAGCAAAGATTCTACACGAGCATAGTACGAGGTGCTTATGACGTGCGGTTGTGCAAAAAAAACAAAGCTGATGGAACACGGCAACACGCATGAGGCAGCAGCGCACATGCATAACGACTTGACTACCAAGGTGGGAAGCGCTCAAAGCAGGCAGCAGACCACTGGTGGCGGCCTGCTTGGCCTCTGCAGCAGGCTGGCTGGCAGAGGGCAAGCAGGCCGCCCAGAGGGCGGCCGGCAGCCTGCGCCCAGCGGGCGGCCTGCGCCCAGCGGGCGGCAAGCCACCCGAGCTTCCGGGCAGGTCAGGGTTCCTCTAGAGGTCTGCGGCAGATCTCCCGGGGATCAGCCGAGCCAGGAGAAGAAACCGCTGCCTGTGCTCCTGCTGCGCGCAGGCCGGCCCTCTGGCGGTTCTGCCGCCGGCTGGTCATCAGGTGCCGGCGCTCTGCTTCCTGCACGCTGCTGCTCCTGCTCAGCGTCCTCATGCTGCTGCTGCTGCTGCTGCAGCGTCGGCGTCGGCGTCGGCTGCTGTCGCTGCCTCGGCTCGCGTTTGCGCGGCTTGGCGCCGTCCCAGCTGTCGTGCCGGCTGTGCCGCTTGCCCGCGGGCGCTGCCGCGGGGGCAGCAGCAGGGCTGCCCGCGGCGGCGCTCATCGGGCTATACATGTACCCCTCTGGCGGCAGCGGCGGCAGCGCAAAACCAATAGGGCTGCCTGCACCGTATGCTGCAAGCTCGGGTGACTCTTCTGCTGCAGCCGAGCTGAAGCCGTGACTGATGCCATGCCCGCTGCCTGGCCCCGTAGAGCCTGCACCGCTGATGGCGCTGATGCGCGGCGTGCACGGTCCTTCGCTGATGGTCATGCTCTGCGCCCGCCACAGCGGTCCGCATGCCTCCATGACAGTCACGACGCTGCACGGGGGGTGGCAGGCAGGCAGGCAGGCAGGCAGGGCATTGGGTAAATGGCCGGGCCGCGCTTTGACCATGCCTTGAGACTGGCTGGCTAGCATGCTGGGCCACGGCATGTATGTGGTAACAGCTGCTTTGCGTGCCGCCCGCAGCTTGCCAGGCAAAACTGCCCGACACACGGTCGCACGCGCTGCGCAGTGCCCACTGCTGGCAGTTGGCGGCCGCAGCCAGCCGCTCAGCACTTACAAGGCAGCGAGGCAGGAGGCCCACAGACACGACAGCAGCGCACGCCGCTCCCAGCAAGCGCACCTGAAGCCCTCTCCGGCATAAGTGCTGGCGGCGTTGCGGGGTGCGTATGGGAATGCCACGCCATAGGTGCTGTCAGGCTCCAGAAT
>JAPTJF010000797.1:0-12924 GCA_029339195.1 Micractinium sp. NFX-FRZ
GGGGCGCAGCCCCCCCACATTTAAAAAAGTACATGGCCCCTCACCCCCACCACCCTTCCTCATTTATCGTGTACAGACAAAGTACAGGCCCTGGGGGCGTGTCCTGCCTCTTTAGCGTACCCTGCTGGGCTCATGCTGTGCAGCAGACTATTCAAATCATCACCCTAACCCCGCGTCCGTTGATCAGACATTCCGAAGTTCTTAAATCCTTGCTGTGCCTGCTTTTGATCACAACGCCGTCAGCAAGCGCCTACTTCGGGCGCCACCTCTTGCACCCCCCTAGACGGCACGACAGCTCCGAGCCATGCTGCTCGGCACACCTCTCACCACTCTCCGCCCCGTCCAGCGTGCCCAGCGGGCCGCCCGGTCGGGGCGCAGCCTCCGTGCGCCCAGGGCGGCCCGCCAGCCCGTGGTGGCCTTCCTGTCTGAGAGCAAGGGTGCGCTCAAGAGTGCCGAGGAGCAGGCCACCGTGTCGGTGCGGTTCACGCTGCAGCGCAAGGTGAGCCCCTAGTCCCGCACGCGAGCCGCCAGCGGCGCCGTCGCCAGCAATGGCAGCTGCCCGGTTGAACCGCTCAGGGGCCCTGCTCTCCCGGGGCAGCCTGCATGCATGCCTGATCAGCTCATTGCTCCACAGTGTGCCGCTGAAGCAATCTGGCGCGCCCTGTGCCATCTTACCGCCCCACATGCATGCACCGCTAGGGCCTGACTCTCCTGCTCCGCGTTTAAATCCGCCAGCCCTCCTCACCGCCTGGCCCCTCCTCCTCACCCCCACCCTTGCCCCACCCCTTCCCCCGCCCCCTGCAGGTGCCTTTTGGCCAGGAGCTGGCCCTGGTCGGCGACGCCCCCCAGCTGGGCAGCTGGGACCTGGGGCGCGCCGTGCGCATGAGCTGGAGCGAGGGCGACAGCTGGCACGCCGACGTGGAGCTGCCAGCTGGCGCCACGCTGGAGTGGAAGTTTGTGCAGCAGATCCCCGGCAGGTGAGGCTCGTGTTGAACCGGGTGCCTCGAACGTGCATGTCGGGAGGTGTTAAGTGGTTGGTGACTCCACGGGTTGGTTCAAAAGCGGTTGGGGGGCAGCCCCGCCATGTGGGCACCCCGCCATGACCGCACCCCTCTGCACCTCCCCAGCCTCTCCGCACTGCCCTCGCCTTCAATGCCCCTCCCTCCTTCTCTCTCCCCGTCCTCCTCCCTCCCCCTGCAGCCCTGCTGTGTGGGAGTCGTGCGATAACCGCACCCTGTGCGTGGACGCCGCCGCCGCCGACCTGACCTGCGCATGGGGCGCCCCGCTGGCCACCGCCCTCAAGCCCTCCCCCTCCGCCCAGCAGCTGGCCGAGCTGATCAGCGGTAGCGCTGGGGAGGGGGATGACTTGAGTGATGAGGATGCGCCCGCCCGTGCCTTCAAGTGAGCAAAAATGTCATGAGTGGGTCGTCCAGTGTTCGTGCATGGGGGGAGGTATGGGGTGTATGAGCGGGGGAGGGATCCGTCAGGGGATGGACGGACGAGGACGCACCCACCCCGTACTGCCGACCTTGCACCTCTGGCCCCCCAAGTGCCAACCCCCTCCCTTGCTGCCCCTCCCTGTGACCCCTCCTCCTGGCGCTCTGCACCTGCGGGCCCCGGCCTCCCTTGCCCAGCGCCAACACTGCACCTTACGCCCGCCGCTACCACCCCTCAACACCCCCTCCTCTGACTGCTCCCCTCCTGCTGCTTCATCCGCAGGCCGTCTGCCACCCTGGCCCAGATCGCCGACGTGGTGAAGCAGAGCCTGCGGGGCAGCGCCGAGGTGCAGGCATCCAAGCAGGCGGCCAAGCCCGCCCCCGCCCCCGCTGCCAAGGTGGATGAAGCCGCCCCCGCTGCCCCCGCCCCCACCACGGCCTCCTCCGCCCTGCTGGCCGCCGCCGCCGAGGTGCTCTCCGCCCCGCTGGTCGACCCCCTGGCCCCGCCCAAGGTGCCTACCGCCTCCGGTGACAGCGCAGCCGCTGCCGCCGCCTCCCCGGCTCCCGCTGCCAAGGCGGTCACCATGTCTGCCGAGGCGGAGGCAGCTGTGAGCAGCATCATCGACGGGGACGGTCCCACCAGCGCGGGAGTGCCGGCGGCGGGGGGTGCCCCCCGGACTTCCTCTCGGCCCGACCCCTCCAAGGGCCCCTCTGGGCTCGATGGCGAGGGGGAGGCGGTGAAGACGGCTGCTGCTGTCGCCGTGGCCGCCCCCGCGGCGGCGCCCCAGCCCGCCAGCAGCCTGCAGGTGAGACGGGGGGCAGGCAGGGCAGGGGTGCTGCAGAGAAGTATACCGCTTGATGGGCAGGGGTCTGAAGGAGACTCAGGATATGTGATGGGCAGGCCAGGAACCATGCAATGGGCTGGCAGGGCAGCTCGCTGGCTGGAGTGGCCAGCAACTGGAGGGTGGCCAAGTGCTTGGGGGCTCCTGCTCTCCTTGCCGACTGCCACTCTCTCAACCTCCTCTCTCCCTTGCCCCACCCCCGCAGGGCATTGTCAAGATGACGGGCACTGCGCGCATCGTCTCTCCCCCGCCTCATGTTTCTCCCTCCTTCCCCCGACAACCAATCCCCCCTCCCTGCTGTGTCTCTCCCGCCCCACCTGCCTCCCACCCCCGCAGAACATTGGCAAGATGGCCGGCACCGTCGCCATGGGCGTGGGCGCCGCCGCCATGCTGTCCGCCTTTGCGGTTGACCTCGCTGACGTGGCAGTGCTGGGCGCCGTAGCGGCGGGCAGCATGGCCGCCATGTCCACTCCTGGCTCCTCCAGCAGCAGCAGCAGCAAGAAGGCTGGCAAGGGCAGGGCTGGCAGGAAGGCCGCGCGTGCCGGCAAGGCGGGCGCTGCGGCCGGGGAGGAGGTTGAGGCGGAGGTGGTGGATGTGGAGGCGGAGCCGGCTGCCGAGGCGCAGCCGCAGATGATCGCTCAGAAGGCCTCTGCCCCTGGTGAGAGCGCCTGCAGTCATCGTAGCTGTCTTGCTACTTCTCGCTTGTAGGCATCCTGCAGGTTGGGTTGGGTTGGGCTGGCGGCATGGGCAGGCGCTGGGGGTGTGCCGGGCTGGTCGCATCAGCTGCCTGCACCTGTGGCAAGCGAGGTCCGCATGGTGCAGCATGCCTCCACTCGTGCTGCCTCACCGCATTTTTGGCCGATTTACAGAGTTTACAGCGCGCAAAACCTATGCTGCAGGCGTCATCTTGGCGGCCGGCGTGCTGAGCGCCATTGACGCCGGGCGCAAGATGCTGGCGAGCAATGACGAGGAGGACGCCGGCGCCAGCCGCAAGCCGCGCAAGTAAGAGCCTGGCCAGCCTTCAGCCCGCGAGACCTGTGCATCTCGACAGGCAGGCAACAATCAGGAGACAGCGGCGCCAGCAGCGAGACGCGCAAGTGAGCAGCTAGCTAGCCTTAGCAGCCAGGACAACATAAGGGAGAGGCTAGCCCTCCCTGTTAGGCAAGGGCCCTCCCGCCGGCGCCAGTGCAGGCAGCTATGCAGCGTGGCCGGCCACTCAGCTGACTGAAGAGCCTGGCCTCTGTGCCCCTGTTCGTGCCTGCTGCCAGCCTCGGCCTTCCGAATGAAGTTCTGGATTAAATTCCACCCAATCCCTCGTTCCAGTACCGTAGCCCTTGTAGTCGCAGCCAGCTCGCTCGCACACCCCACGCGCCCCAAGCCTGGCCTCAGCAGCTCCCAATGCACGTCTCAGAACCAACCAACCTAGCGTGCTCACGTGTTCCCTCCCTAGCCGCCGGCGCTTGCGCCTTTGCAATCCGTTGGCCCTCAGCTCGAACGCCGCCTCCCACCCTTTAGCCTAGGCAGGCGGCGTGTGTAGCCCCAGCATCGCCCCTCCACCCTTTAGCCTAGGCAAGCATCGTGTGCAACCCCAGCGCTGCCCCTCAACCCCTTAGCTTAGGCAGGACCTGGTGCTTGCCCCTTCAGTTTGTGTTTGGCTTGATTGGTCACTCTTCCTTGTTTATATCGTAGCAACCCCTCCTCCCGCTGCGGCGCATGCTCACCCCCCTGCAAGTGCACATACGTTTGGTTATTTCTGCCCGCCCAGCCGCCACCACCCACCACCCACCCCCTCCCAACCCTCGATGTCCACCTCCCACGTCAATGCAGCCACGATGCCTGCCTACACCCTCTCCCACTCAGTATGCAGTTTGTTCATTTGCTCTGCCCCCAGCATTTGCTTTGATACCGTGTGCCCCCTGTGCCGCTGCCCCCCCCCTTGTTCTTTTGTGCCCTCACTTTAGTTTGCTTGCACCTCCCACCTTCCTTCCCTCCCTCCCCACCTAGCGTCTGCTCCTCCAGCTTTGCCCTCGCTAGCAACATGCCCCCCACGTCCCATTTATGTGCCCCACACCCACCACATGCTCCTGCCTGCCCCCCCTCCACACTGCCTTACGTCCGACCCTTCAACTGAATCCCTCCCAATGCCCGACCCTCCAACCCTGTGCCCTGCCCCCATCCCCCATTCATCGCCCATGTCTCATATTATGGCCCTGTGCCCTTAGCCGTCCCTCGCTCTCTTATACCCCCGTTCTTCCAGTCCCCTCGCTCTCCCCCCGTCGGTGGGTGTGCATGCATGTCGGCAGGCCACATGCTGTGCCCTGTGTGTATTGTTCTGTAACCCTCATGTGTATCGCGGCTCCAGGTCACGGGAGCATGGGTCTAGCGGAGGCTGGCAGGGGCACACGAGTGTGGCAGCATTACAGAAGCTGTGCAGTGCTCCAGGCTGGCCTGCTCGCAAGAGCAGCGGATGCAATGGAAGCAGTCAATCAGGGGAGCAGAATACCACACAAGAGAGCAAGCAATGCTGTAGTTCGAGGCGAGCAATGGTGCTGACGCACGATAGCGCAGCGAGGCCGTGGGGCAGCGCTCTTGCTGCCCCACCGACCAGCGTCAGCCTCAGTACTTGGCCTGCAGGGGGCATCACAGGGGATGCAGCGGGCAAAGATCAAGACATACTCGTATTTTACAACTGGCGTCCATAGACGTGCAGTTGACCTGCAAGGAGCCTCACAGACAGCTGCTCAGAGAGCGACAGCCAGCAACACAGCCGGCAGCACGAGAAGCACGAGAGTGCACACAGCAGGGGGTGGCCGGTACTTGTGCACACTGACACACTCTGCTCCGAGCCTGGAGGCCGGGCACCAGCCTGCGGCAATACGCAATAGCACACCCCACACAAACACTTGTGCATGCTAGGTTGCCATTGACGGAGGCCAAGAGCTCTGCACACTCACGCATGCCCTCACAACACAAGCGCGGTATCCCAGGGCTGGATACCTAGCACCCTGGAATGTGCTCACCTTCAGGGGGGCCACCAGCTCAATGTACTGACATGCTAGCTGTAAGAGCGCTCTTACAACACAGGCCACCCAGGGCATAGTAACTAGCACTCTGATTTGCGAATTGGCTCACCTTGAGGGCGGCCACCAACTCAATGTACTCCTGCATCGCCGCCTCCTGGCTCTTGCCCTGCATGACATGGATTGATGGCGGCAAGGTGCCCGGGTTGAGAAGGGCTCTCTGTGCGTTTGGGCCAACTAGACTGGACGCAAGCAGCGGGTGGTGGCAGACCGGCAGCCGGGCTCCTGCCCTGCAGGGATTATGAGGTGCTGAGTTTTGTGGACGTGAGGGCCTTGCTGTGGGTGGCGGGCCCGCCCAGCGAGCGGCGTACCAGCACAGCACAGCACAGCACAGTGGGCAGGCCTACGCTGCAGTTGAGAGGCAGCAACGGGCGGCAGGGAAGGCGGTCCCGGTTGAGCGGCATGCGCGCCTTGAGGAACAAATGGGGCCTGGCAGTAGCCCGTGCATCCGACGTGCCCTGTGCTCGCCTGGCTGCCCGGCAAGCCCCATACGGCTGCAGCTGCGTGCACGCAGCCCCCGCAGCAGCACCGCCACGCAGAGTGCCCACCCACCTTCTGCTTCTCCCAGGCATCCCACTTTGCCTTGCCTGCATGGCACAGGACGAGCAGGCAGTGCAGCCAGTGTCAAAAGGGATTCGCACAGTGCTGCTGCAGCTGCAAATGCGTGTGCACTGCACGTGCCACCACCACCACCACCACCAGCTGCCTGCCTGCCGGAAACGGGGCGCCTCGCGTGGAAGGCGCCTGGCCTGCCAGCCTGAGCCTCCATGCCAGCATACCCACGCAGGGGCCCGACCCCACAGGAGCAATCATGACACAGCGCAGCACAGCGTACAGCGCAGCACAGCGCAGCACAGCGCAGCACAGCGCAGCACAGCGCAGCACAGCGCACAGGGCACCTTTAAATCTTGGCAGGCCAGCAAAGCCCAGCACATTGCGGGGCACCCCAGCCCAGCCCAGCACTGTCACAGACGCAGCAGAGCACATCAGCACGCTCTCGTAATGCAAGCTCCCGTTGCGGTTAGGCAGGAAGCACCCTGCATAGATGCACCACGGCACGCACCCTTGAAGTCCAGCATTCCTGGGCGTGCGGTGTTCACGTCTCCCACGTTGCCCTGCTTGAACAGGCCATACCTGGGCGGGGCAAGGAGGGTTTTGAAAGCAAGATCGTGAACACAGCAGGTAAAGAGGCCGTCCCTGGCGGGAGGGAGCGTGGCAGGACGCTGAATAAAGTGAGCGGAGGGGGGGGCTGAATAAAGTGAACAAAGGGGGGGCCCGAAAGAAGGCCCTGATACTGCTTGGCGTCCAGGCGGCAAAAACGTGTGCGTGGGGTTAGTTCAATACTGACGTTGGGCAGGGGGGCCAAGCGGGGTCTCATGCACAGCTAATGTGCAGAGGGGCAGGGAGGAGGGAGCGCGGGGTGGTGGTGGCTGAGCAGGCCCTGCGGAGCCCTCCAGCACCCAGCAGGCAGGCAGGCAGGCAGGCAAGGAGCTGCCCAGGGGACACGGCAAATAGCAAACATCGCGCTGTGCGTCCTGCCGGCAGTCGAGAGTACGGGCAGCCAGCTGTCTGCGACGGCCGGATTGCCGGCCGCCTGGCGGCGCCGCGAGGCCTGCGGCATCCACCCAAGGCGGCACTCACAGCGCGAGCTTGTCCTCATCCGAGGTGTTGTTAGGCAGGCTCTTGGCCTCCTCGGCGGCACGGTCAAAGTCCTCCTGCAGACGCCCAGAGGCAGCGGCACAGACCAGTGCCAAGCCCAGGCTGGTGTGATGGTGAGGGGCAGGGGGGCGAGCTGCGGGCGGGCGGCGGCGGAAGCTGGTGGTGCTGGAGCGCGCGAGGGGCGAGGCGATCGGGCGCGGCCCGGAGAGCAACATGGGGTGCCAATTGAGCATGGATGTGGGTGGGTGTTGGCAGGGCGGGACACTGGCGCACCTTCAGGCCCATGTTGGCGGTGCGGCGGTCCTAGCGATGAAGTCGAGGCTGGGTGCGGTCCAGATCAGCCTAGGCGATGCAGGAGGATGCGTGGGCGAGCGGATTGAGGACAACGCGCATGCAGGCCGTGCTCCGCTGCCGTGCTGCGACTGACGAGGACACACTTTGAGTGCTCCAAGACTCGTGGGGGCCTGTGGCACGCCTTGCATGCCGCCCTGATTGCATTAGAAGTCTCTGATCACTTCCTCCGACACTCCATTCGCCAACGACCTCTCCGCTCGTCTCCCTGCCCATGCTGGCCCGCTGCGCATTCTCGGCGCTAAGGGGGCGGACCGGGACCTCACCATGGAGCTCGGCAGCGCGGCAGCTGTCAGCCAGCAGCAGCAGCTGCGGCGCCTCTGCCACGCCTGGCACCGGCGGCGCGGAGCAGCCGCCGTCTGCCGCTTACGCACGCACCTCCGCAGGCCAGCAGACAAGTGCACAGCAGGCACAGCAGGAGGAGCACATGGACTTTCCTGGCGGTGCGGTGCCCTTCACACGAGACATGACCTTCAAGGGGGGCTCCTTCTCCGTCCGCGCCCCGCTGCCCTGCTACCGCACCGTCGACACGTCCGGGCGGGAGGTGGCGGGCGCGGCCGTGCCCCACCCGCTGTCGCGTGAGACGGCAGTTCGAATGTATGAGACCATGGTCAAGCTGCAGACGGTGGACACGATTTTCTACGAGGCGCAGCGACAGGTGGGCTTTGTGGCCTGAGCGCAGGCGGTTGATGGGGGGTCAGCATGGTTGACAGGTGGGCTAATCAGCACAGGCGGACGCAATGCGGTGAAAGATGCAGACCCTTGCAACCATGCCCATCCAGCCCTTTCGACACCTGCCTTCATCCTCAACCTTCCCCTGCAGGGCCGCTTCTCCTTCTACATGACGTCGAGCGGCGAGGAGGCCACCGCCATCGGCAGCGCCGCAGCGCTGCAACCCGAGGATGTTGTGTTTAGCCAGTACAGGGAGCAGGTAGGCTGGGCTTCTTCATTGAATTTAAAGGTGTGAGGATGGCCTGGGCAGGGTTGGGGCATGTGGATACCGCTGTAGCCTTGCGCCATGATGTCGAATCGAGTTCTTCTAGTGGGGGGAGCAGGTGGGCTTGCTTGCTCTTGTCCTTCAAAAGCAGTTTACCTACACCAGAGATATGCCGTGCCTGCCCGCCTGCCTACACGGGTTGCACTTCAGGGGCGCCATCAGATCGCAGCCCCAGCTGGGAAGCTCCCAAGCTGCGATAAGCTACGTGTTGGCTCTGCCTGCCCCCCGCTTGTACCGCAGGGTGTCATCATGTACCGCGGCTTCAGCGTGCAGGACATGGCGCACCAGGTACCTGACACCATGTGGCAGCGCCGTGCTGTCGTTGTGTGTTGTTGTTGCTGCATTCTCTGTAGTGGCATCTGACAGGGCTGGAGTGGGTGGGGGTGTGCGGGCGGGAGGCAATGCGTCCTTGCTGGTGTGACCTGGCTGCACTGGCTGCCTGCCTATCTGTCACGCAAAGTGGTGGTGCGGGCAGGGTTCGGCATCACCGCCGCGCAACCGCAGCGTGGTCGCCAGCCTGGCAGCCAGGCCATGCTCAACGCAAGTTTTACAAGCCCCTTTTCGCCTCTCGCCCGTCCTCCAGTGTGCACCGTTGCCGCAGCAGGCACGAGCAGGCGCGCTCCGTGCGCCTTACCTCCTCCCTGTAACTTTGTTCTTCCGACCCGGCTCCCCTGCCTCTGCAGTGCTTTGGCAACATGCATGAGCAGGGGCGGGGGCGGCAGATGCCAATCCACTACGGCTCGCGCGCCCTCAACTTCCACACCATCTCCTCCACACTGGCCACACAGCTGCCCCACGCCGTTGGGGCTGCCTACGCCATGAAGGTGGGGGTGGGGTGGGTATTGTTGGCGAGGTGGGAAGAGGGCAATGGGGTGGGTTTGTCGCTCCCCACATCATTTCCTCCAACCTGGCCACCCAGCTGCCCCATGCTGTGGGGGCTGCCTGTGCCTTGAAGGTGGGGACTCGAGGTTGTGAGCACTAGGCAGGTGGAGGGTGTGTTGGGCAGTGTAGATGAAGCGGGGGAAGAGGCGATGCGGTGGGGTTGTAGCTCCCCACACAATGTTCTCACCACCTGGTCACACAGCTGCCCCACACGCCAGGCTGTCTACGCCATGAAGGCGAGGGCTGGGAAGTGGAGGAGTCGGCGATTGGGTGTGGGGTGAGCAGACGGGCGTTTTTATGTGTTCATCACGTGGCGAGGGGAGGCGACTTGGGAGCTGCATTGGCTTACTTCTAGCCCCTCGTGCACCCCTCCTCCCTCCCTCCCGCAGCTGGACGACCGGCAGGCGGTGGCGGTGGCCTACTTTGGGGAGGGGGCCGCCAGCGAGGTGAGGCAGCTGGGGTGGGCGATGCACCTGTGTGCACTGCCTGCAGCGCTTCCTCTTCTCCTGTCGCTTTCCTACCGGCACACATGCGTTTGTCGCCCGCTTGGCCGCCGTGTGTGCACCGGACTAACACCGGCCGCAGCTTGCCCGGTGGATGCAGGGCAATCCTCCCAGTGAGCCGACCAAATACCCGGCCTGTAACTTTGCATGGTCCTTCTGCCCTGGCATTGCAGGGCGACTTCCACGCGGCGCTCAACTTTGCTGCCACGCTGTCTGCCCCCGTCATCTTCATCTGCCGCAACAACGGGTGGGCCATCTCCACCCCTGTCACCGACCAGTACCGAGGTGAGCCGGCAGGGCCGGCCGGTGCACAGGCTTCCTTTCCTGATTGGGGGATATTGCGCCGTGCGTGGCGCGCTGGAGGTGTGAGGGGGCGGGGCCGCCCCCTGCCCCGGCTTGCGGTACGCCAGCAAGCGCCACGCAACCGAGCGGGGGCGGCGGCGGCACCTGCACGCACGTGTGTTTGTCTTGTGTGCCACATGCCCCCCCTGAGCAGCACAGGTGTCAGGTTGCCCCACACCAGCGCCCGTGGGGTTTTACGTGCGCCTCAACCGCTCGCCCTCCCTCCGTTGACCCACCCACCCACCTGTCCCCTGCTTCCCGTGCAGGCGACGGCATTGCTGGGCGGGGGCCTGCCTACGGCATCGCCACGCTGCGGGTGGATGGAGGCGACGCGCGAGCGGTGTACAATGCCACAGCTGAGGCGCGGCGCATCGCTTTGGAGCAGCAGGTAATTGAGGTGGTTGGGATTGTTGGTTTAGTGGAGTGGAAGCCATCTACCCACATTTGTGCAGTGTGCAGTGCCATAGCTCAGACGCGGTATATTGCTTTAAAGCAGCAGGTGGGAGGAGTATAGGGGGGAGGGCATGAGGCATGGTTGTGTAAGCTGCTGCAAGCACAACAGCTGCCACAGCTGAGGCGCGGCGCTGCCCCCACCCATGCTTTCCCCGCTGCCCACCCATCCCTCGTCACCCCACCTCATACCTGCCCCTCTTCCTTCCCTCCAATCAATGTACTGTGTAATGCTATGAGCTCTCACTCCCACCTCTCTCCATTCAAGCTCTCCCGCACCCTGCCCTACCCTCTCGTCTCCCCCCTCCCCCCCAGGCGCCGGAGCTGCGGGCCGTGAGCTATGGTGTCCCGCTCCTTCCTTCTACACAGCACCCCCGCTCGCCATGTCGCCTCCCGCTGCCTCTCTATACCCAGCCCCACCCCCATGAGCCCCTCCTCTGCCTCCCCATTCTGTCCTTTCGTACTCCTCCCCCCCAGGCGCCGGTGCTGCTGGAGGCGATGAGCTATCGCAGCGGCCACCACTCCACCTCGGATGACAGCTCACGGTGGGGCGGGGCGATTAGGGAATGCGGGCCTCATTTATAGCTGCCACAACCGTGCACTTGCAGCTATGAGAGTGTGGCCCCTGCGGCAGCTGACGAGATGTGGCGGTAACAGGCTCATGCTTTGGCTTCCATCCACGCTGGTTGTTCCTCCCGCAGGTACCGTGCAGCCGAGGAGATGCGGCAGTGGCGGGCGCGCGACCCAGTGGCCCGCTTCCAGCGCTGGCTGGCGGACCAGGGGTGGTGGGACGACGAGGCAGACACAGCGGCCCGCCAGGCGGCACGCAGGTGGGAGTAGCAGCATTGCGTGGGCCCAGGGAGGGTTAGGAAAACCACTCAGGTTACTCCCTTTGACTTCGAGTTCTGCCGCGCTCAACAGTGGCGCTGCCTAGCGGGTTTTGCGCCGGTGGCTGCCCAGCACAGCTGCCTGCCAGTTGCATGCGCACTTGTCCCGCCTCCCCCGCTTGTGCTCAGCCCCTCCATCCCCTCCCTTCCTGTTCCTCGCTCCCTGCAGGGAGGTGATCCAGGCTCTGGAGGCAGCGCAGCGCGCCCCCAAGCCGCCCCTGTCTGCCATGTTTGAAGATGTGTATGCCCAGCTGCCCTGGCACCTGGAGGCGCAGCGGGCCGAGGTGCTGGCGCACGTGCATGCGCACCCGGACGCCTGCCCCGCCGACATTCCCATCAAGTGATGCATGCACGTGGGTGACTGGAATCCATCTGCGGCAGGCTTCAGCAGGGGCAGGGCTGGTCTGGAGCGGCGGTTAAAGGGCCTGCCGGCTGGCCGTGGCCCCGCCTGGAAACCGACGGCACGTGCCGGCTCCACTTGTGTATTATCTGTGCTTTGCAAGCCGCCATGTACCAAACTGTGCAAGTACATTATTGTATCAATTTTGCGTTGCTTCAAGGCAGGAGGGGTAAAGGGCGCCTGCACTTGGGGTGCATGTGCCAGTGGCCGGGCACGCCGGGCCTGCATGCCCTTCGTGCCCTGCAAGATATGCAAGTATCTTGGAAGCGTAATTTACACGTTAATGCAATCATGGAGGCAGACGTTTAGTCCGCAATGCAAACAACTGAACAACAAAGCCTGCACCCACATGGGCTGCTCGCTGCTGCAGAGTGCCAGCCGCTCCTCGGCGCCGGTGTGCCGCTCGGCAACCACGCCGGTGAGGCTGGCACTGTGAAGCGCTTGCAGATGAAGCCGACCATGCAGCGGTGAAGCGCATGTCGCTCCGTGTAGCACCCAGCGCCAGCCACCCTGCTTCACAGCTGCCGCCAACACGCTCCCCACCCGTCCTGCTCCAACAGCCGCTGCCGACGCGGTACGGGGGTAAACCCTCACCTCGGCATTGACCCACCATACTGCTTCGCTGGAGGGTCACAATTCAACGCGTCGGTCGTATTTCGTAGTCTCCAAACGCGTTGTGCAAGCACCGCCTCCTGCTGTGCCCAGCGCAGCGCGCCGGCGGGTGCCTCAAGTCTCGGCCCAGATGCGCCCAGACACCCATTCTCTCCATTTGCACTGCCTACCTCTGGCCTTGCAAGTCTCCCCAACCCCCCCGCAACTCCCGCCCCGCCTCTCAACACCCCCGAAAGCAACAATGCAGCTCCCGCGCCTCGCCTCGGCCCACGGCCCCCTCTGCCGCCTTCCCTCTGGTGAGGCCCTGCACAATTGATGCAACTCAGATGCGTTGCAGCGGGGCCCGCCCCCCTTGGGCGGTGGCGCCCTCCAACCCCAAGATTCGGGCGGCATTGCCACCACCATCTCACGCGTTTTGCCCTGCCCACCCCCTCCTGCGTCTGCAGGCGCCATCAGCAGCAAGCTGTGCATGATGCCGCAGGG
>JAPTJF010000798.1:0-12900 GCA_029339195.1 Micractinium sp. NFX-FRZ
GAGTTATTTTGCCCGTCCCGCCGACGGGCTTCTCGCCGCCTTAGCCCGTTTGGCCCTTTTCATTATTTTTTTTGCCCAAAAACGGGCAAACGGGCCGTTCCTCACGGCCTGTCTGGGAGCTGAGGAGAACTGGCTAGACATCCTGCGGGTTGCTGGTGATAACTCATTGATTGTCAGTAGCCTGCTTACGGGGGGACACTGAAGTAGCCGGGGCGACCGAGCCAAGACTTGCAATCCGCCGCCAGCTGGCGGCGCTTGTGGAGGCGCTTGAGGATGCATACTTTGCTGAGTTTGTTTACTGGTGCAGATCTGCAGATGAAAATTGAAAGCTTAAATCTAACATGGCGGTCCAAGTGCGTGCTGCCTCACAGACGCCCCTCCTGAGCGACAGCCAGCGCTGCCCGCGCAGTCCTTGCAGGTCGGCAGGCAGGCCGTGGACAGCCACGCCAAGCCATGCCATGGCACAGGTGTTGCCATGTCTTCAAAGCACACAGTTCAGGGCCATCCATGGCACGCTGGTCTGGCCGAGCAAGGTGCCGCTCACGAGCGGTGATGTCAACATCACAGAGGGTGCATGGCCTGCAAGCTTAAGCCGAGGGTGGCATTGCAGCAGTACAATCAACCAGAATCAGTGGTAGCGCAGATAAGGATAGCGTTCGCCCGTGCAAAACTGAGGGGCCGATCAGAATGGGGGCACTGATTCGCCACTGCGACGGGGGCCTGCCGTCGTGCGGGCTGTCCACAGTAGGCACATGCACTGGCTGTGCAGGGCGTGTGCAGCGCCGCTTCAACCCACTCGGTGCGAGCATGCGGGCCGCACAAAGAGGACCAAACCTGTGTACGTAACCTGTGCTGTGTTTTACCTTTAAAACTGCACCCTGAGCTGTAATTCCAAGCATACCACGGGCGTGCAAAGGTTGAGCACACGCAGGTCCGGCCCCGCATGCAGCGCCCCGCTGGTACAGCGCACACAAAGCGCTGCAGCTGACCGCCCGCCAAGGAAGCGTGCGCCAAACCCCAGTCAACTGCTGCCGCCAATGACGGGACTCGGCTCAGCCGTTTGCTGCCCCATGACGCGGTCGCAGGCTGGGCAGTACTGGGGGATAAGAAGCTGGGTGCAGGTGCCGCCCATGCTGCCCTCGTGCTTTGCCAGCTCATACCGGCTGGGGAAGCCGAGGTCGCAGTCTAGGCAGCGCCAGTTTGCTGGCGTCAGTGCCTGCAGCAGGACGGGAGAGGATTGAGGGAATGGGTGGGGTGGTGGTGGGGGTGGGGGTGAAGCAATCATGCACACAGGCAGGCAGCTGATGCGCTGAGCACGGCACAGCACAGCAGTGCGGTGCAGCTAGCTAGCAGCTGTGCAAACAGGGCGCGCTGCCAGGGCCTCAGGGGGCGGGTCCCACCTCCCGCCGAGCTCACAGGCCCACAGCACAGCACAGCACAGCACAGCGCAGCGCAGCACAGCACACGTTCTCATCAACGCTGGCAGCATACCTGCAGCCCGCCTCCGTTTTGTGCAACAAGGCTGCCCAGCTGCTGGCGGTTGGTCCTGCCAAAGGCCTCCCGCCGAAAGTGGCTGGCCTGTTGGCCTCCTAGAGCGCTACTGACAAAGCCCTGAGCCCCTAACCCAAACCCTGTAGGCTGGCCCCTCGGCCAGCTTCCTCCCCTTGGCCTGTGGTCTCACCTGCCCCATGGCCTGCCCGCAGTCGCCGCACACGGCCGCCTCCGGACCCCCGCTGGCCGCCTGCCAGCGCAGCAGCTGCGTGTGCAAGCGCCCCGGCAGGAGGGCATCCAGAGCCGCGTACTGCACCTGGCTTGCAGACAGGTCAGGCTGCTCCCAGTTGGAAAGCGCGACCTGCCGGGGTGGGGGCACAGGGCGGGGGGTCAAGGAGGCGGAAGTGAGCGGCGAGCGGGGCGCGAGTCAGGGGCTCCTGTCAGGCTGCACTGAGGGGGAGTCTGGAGCGCGCCTTGCCTCTACAATGCCCACCCGCAGCGGCGCCACGAGCGGCACCCTGCATGCTCAAAGGCACGCCAGCTATGCACGCCCACAAAGCGGCGCTGCTAGTTGCTGGCTGGCACGCGGGCAGGCACGCCCTGTCCCTGGTGCCAGGCACGTGTGCCCAGCCCCAGGGCTGGCCACAGCCAGCCGCCCTCACCCATCTTGCATCTGCTGCAATCCCCTGCCAGGCAGCAGCACAGGCACACCCCTCAAATCCCTGCCAGCAGCCGCCGCACCCCTTCATGAAGTAGTCACCGGCGGGCAGCGATTGGCCATAGATAGACCTGTAAATGCAACTGCGGCAGCTGCTGACTGCACGCAACCGCCAGGGCAGGACTCACCCTCTTCCGCTTCTTGACGAGGTTGACGCCCAGGACGTGGCGGGCCAGCGATCCCAGGTTGCAGCTGTTGCCGTGGTACCCCAGGGCTTGGGCCAACTGCTTTGATGGTGTTGGGGCAGGGCAGCAGAGGCAGCACGTGTAGAGGTTTAGAAATGCAAGCGCAATCAGCGGTCCCAGTGCAGCCCAGGGTTTTGGGCCAACTGCTTTGTTTTCGTTGGGCAAGGGGTGGAGGCAGCACGTGTGAGGGGTTGAGAATGGAAGCACACCCACATGATCAGGGTCGTCTCTGTAGTCCCAGTGCAGTGCAGCGCTGCCGCAGCGCTGCACGCGGCGTGGCTCTGCCATCAAGCAAGCGCTTCACATGCCAGCACCGGAGCCAAGTGACCACGCCCAGCAGGGTAAACGCGTCCCGCCACCCCCCCTCCCCCGCCGCCCTAACAAGCCTCTCAGCTCTTTACTCCTGTGGTCGTCCTGCCACAGGCGCCTGCCGCCCCACCTGAAGCAGGTCTGTGAGCTCGTGGAACAGCTGTTCACGCCCCAGGCCAAACGTCAGCTGCACCTTGCCCTCGTCCGACTTGCCCCACCCAAAAGACGCAAACCGGATGTCCGGGTCCCTGCAGGTATCAAGGTGTGGGTTGACACAAAGTGGAGGCCGCGGGCCTGCCGAGGGAAGTCAGTTGAAAGCCCATTCTGCTGAGGCAGTACAGCAGTACCAGCAGTACCTGGGGGACACAAACACTGCATCTTCGCCCCAGAGACATGTGCTGTGGCTCCGGGTCCAGCCGGAAGGCCATGCTGCTGAAGTACAGCAGTACAGGATGTGGTAAAACGTGCTAGCCCAGTGCCCCTGCAGCACACCAACACACTTGCCTGAGAAAGCGCTGCAGCTCCGGATCCAGTTGGAAGCCCATGCTGCTGAGTCGCACCAGCACCACCACCCCCCAGCCGCCCAGCTGCATCAAGGCCGCTCGGTTGGGCTCCCTTTCGGGCTGCGGCTGCCCAGGGGGTGCTGGGGGCCAGCCGTCTGCGCGCCATTCCAAGTCCACGCCCGTGGTGCAGCCGTGCACCTGTATGTCGTGGCGTAGCTCAGCCAGGGCGGCCGCCAGGGCAGGCCGGTCCGACGCCACCAGCACCCGGATGCCAGCGCCAGCTGGCGGGGGGGTGCAGGGCGGCGAGGGTGCATGCCACAGGTGAGTGCGCTGTTCCATGGCTGATACCATTCAGCTGTGGGTTGATATTCTGCCCGCAGCGCTGCATTGGCTGTGTTGGGTATTGTGGGGGGCTAGGTGGGGAGCTAAGCGCACCCCCCGCTGCAAAACCCTAACCATGAACTGCTCACGTCCTGGCAGCCCCGGCACTTGCATCGTCCACTCAGATCTGTCGGACGGGCTCTGGATCAAGCTGACCGGCTCGGCTTCAGGTCGCTCTGCAGCGCGCCCGGCCGCCGCAGCCAGGCACTTGCTCAGCAACCTGCTGCCCGCAGGCAGATGCAGCTGAAGGTGCAGTACAGTGATCCTGGCGGACGTGCCAGACCAACAGGGCCTCGCTGCGGCCGCTGCCCGAAATTGAGCAGAGCAATTGCAGAGCATGGCCCGCTTGAAGGTCTCGATGCCTCTGATCAGACAGAACTGCTTGATAATTGGCAAAGAGAGCGCCAACCGGGCTGAGTATTGTCCGCAAAGCGCACATGATGTGCGTGGTCTGCCTAAGTGGCGGCTCATGTGGCGTGCCGAGCAGCAGATGGGGCAGATGATCACTGAATGCATTCCAGTACCTCTGGGACTGCAGGCAGGCACCCTGTGCCCTACTTGACAGCTTGGAACGGCACCTCTGTCCCAAGCACACTGGTGCCTATCGATCGCCACAGGATGATGAGCAGGATCGACTGGTCCTCTACACACCACTCTACCAGCCACCCCACTTGGCCCAGAAGGACGCCCGCAGCCATTGTGTGTCGGTTGATTGAGCAAGTCGCAAGGTGCACAAGTGTAGGTCATTTGTGTGTGTGCGCGTGGCGCACGGTTATCGACAGGCTGAGTGAGTGCGGCCCGCCATGGGCGTGCGCGGTGTGTGCATGCAGAGAGAAGAAGGATGGGCAGCAGGTAGGATGGCACAGCGAGCGGAGCAAGCACCTCACCACCCTGCCGGCCTCAGGTCCGGTGCTGCTCAGGGCATGCGTGTAGCCGGGAAGAAAGCTTGGCAGAAACCCCGGGAGCCCCAGCGGTCGGTCAGAGGGAGCAAAAGTCAGCAAAACCAGGCATCGAATTAGTGCAACAAACAGACGTAGTCTGGTGCCTCGGAAAAACATGTGTGTTGTTGCTGTGTTACGCGTGTGGGCGTGCGGAGGCTGCGGGGTGAGCGTCCCCAAAACTGAGCTGGCACCCGGCCGACAGCGGTGCAGCATACCAGAGCTGCAGCAAGGCACGGGCAGTCGTGCGTGCCTGCCTGCCCGCCGACCCGCCTCATGCCGCGTCCTCCTCGGCAGCCGCAGCGGCCTCGCCCTCGGCGGGCGGCGCGGCCTCCTCCTCCTCCTTCTTCTCCTCCTCCTCCTTCTCCTCCACCTCCTCCTTCTCCTCTGCTGCCGCCGCAGCGGGTGCCTCCTCGCCCGCTGCCTCCTCGCCCGCCGCCTCCTCCTTCTCTGCCTCCTCCTCCTCTGCCGCCGCTGCCGCCTCCTCCTCCTCCGTCTCTGCCGCTGGCGCTGCCGCCTCCTCTGCCGCCGCCTCCTCCTCTCCCTCTTCTGCCGGCTTGAGCTCGGGGTGCGCCTCCAGATACGCCATCACATACTCCTGCATGGGCCATGATAGAGGAGGGGCCGCTTGAACGTAAAAGCCACTGTCTTTACGCAGGAGCGAGGGTTGCTGGTAGCGACACAAGCTCTTGTTCCGCCCGCCGCCTTGAGCCTGGAATGCTGGTGCCCCAGGACGCTCACCCCCCCCCCCCCCCCCCCCCCCCCCCCCCCCCCCCCCCCCCCGCAGTTGCAGGCAATGCCCAAATCGACAAGAGGGCGTGCCCAAGGGCACTCACCCGCGCCATCTCCAACACCTCCTCCCTCCGGGGCTTGAAGCTGAAGCCGTGCTTGGCCTCTGCAGGACAGAAGGCGGAAGAACCATACGCACAGCCGGAACTTGTCGTGGTACGAACATACACCAACAAAAAAGGCATGTAGCACAGGTAACAGCTGAAGCCGTGCTTGGCCTCTGCAGGACAGAAGGGGGCAGGTCACCGATAGGCAGGGGGGAGAGCAAGCAGGACACTCATGCAGTGATGGTGGGGCAGAGGGGGGCGGGGTCAGGCCAGACTGGGGCAGGCCAGGCCGGCTGGGAGCAGGCGGGGCCCTCGGCGGGGGTGAGGGCGGAGAGGGCGGAGCGGGCGGCGCTTGTGACCGCAGCCACCCAGGAGACAGCTGGCGTGGGCTCACCCAGCTGCTTCAGGATGGGCTTTGCGGTGACGTTGGGCAGCTGGGCAGCTGGAAACTAACAACCACAATACACGTACACCCGCCAGGCTGCTTGGGGGCCTCACCCAGCTGTTTCAGGATGGGCTTGGCGGTGACGTGGGGCAGGTCGGCGCCCTCCATGCCCGCCAGCACCGCCTCCACCTCCGCCCGCAGCTCCCCAGCAGACATCTGCACATACGAGGTCGAAAACTTTCTTTGAGTTCAAGTGGTCAGAAGGACAGGGTTGTGTGCGCGTGCGGCTGCACTGGCTGCACCCGCAGCTCCTCCGCAATCACCTGCACGAAAGAGAGTCGGGAGGAAACCCAAGTCCGGTTTCTTTGCTGGTTTTGAGGGCGCTTGGTGGCGGGCAGCGGCGCGGGCGGCAGGAGGGGAGGGGTTGTGTGCGCTGCACTGGCTGTGTCTGGCCGCGGATGCGCCAAGCACCCTGCCTTCTTGGCCAGCCCACAAGTCAGCTAGCGCTTTCCAGCTTGCCCCCTCCCTTACTTGCGTTGGCCTCTATAAGCCCCCCCCACCCACCAAACACACCTTTACGGCTCCCGCTGCCTCCTCCTTGCCATCCTCCTCCGTCGCCTCCGCCTCCTCCTGCACGCAGAAAACACACACACAACAATCATGCCTCATCAGCGGGCTGGTTGACCAAAGTGGTTGCTGCCGCCCCGAGCCGTGCGCCCCTCATGCCATCCTCCCGCACGCGCTCCTGCGGAACTAATTGTAAAGCATGCTGATGATTCAGTGTAGGTGTGTGTGAGCGTGCAGCAGAGGGAGGTGAGCGGGCACTCCAGCGCCAGCGCCAGCACTTGGCCGCGTGCTGGCGGAAAGCGCGGCCCCCCCCACAGGCTACCCAAGTGCTGTGCAAAAACAACAGCCTGAGGCGCCTCACCTCAGCCGCCGCCGCCGCCGCCTTGCCGCGCTTCCGCGCCGGCGCCTTGCCCTTGGCGGCGCTGCTCTTGGCCGCCTTCCTCTTGCGGCCCTTGACCTCCTTCTCGAAATCAGAGCCCTCCTCCTCCTCGGAAGCCTCCTCCTCCGGCTCGGAAGCCTCCTCTGGCTCCTCCTCAGCCTGCTCCTCGCCCTCCGCCTCCTCCGCTGCCTCCTCGGGCTGCAGAACATGAAGGGCGGCCAAAGGGCAGAGGCGGTGATTGAATGGTATGCTTGCTGGGGTGGGGTGGGGGTTGAGGGCCTTGCCTCCCTCTCCTCCTCCTCCTCGGCATGCTCAGGCGGCACAAAGGAGGAGACAAGAGGAGGAAAGCAGACAGCGGAAGGCACAGGGCAGGGTTGTGCGGGTGCTGTTGCGTGGGGCAGCGCCTCAGTTGGTGCTGTACGGCAGGGCGGGGCCAGAGGGCGCACGGGGGCGTAGGGAGGCAGGTAGGCGGGCAACAGGCGGAGAAAGCGAGGCCCACTGGCCCTTCAGCGGGCACAGCATGAGGGCCATTGCGTGGCGCAGCACAGCATGGCATGGCGCAGTACAGCATGGCACGGCGCAGCACAGCATGAGGGCCATTGCGTGACGCAGCACAGCATGGCACGGCGCAGCACAGCATGGCATGGCGCAGCACAGCGCAGCAGGCGCGACCCCCACCTCGCTCTCCTCGTGCTCCTCCCCCTCCTCCTCCTCCTTCTTGGCTTTCTGCGAGCGGGCAGGTGCAGCACAGCGCAGGACTCAACGTCAACCGGGTGGCATCTGAGCTGCAGGCTGCCGCCGCGTGGTTTTGCGCACACGCATCCCCTTAGAAGAGGTCACACACGGCGAGCGCAGGAGGCGGCAACAGGCAGAGCGAGCCGCCCCACCACCGGCCAGCCAGCTGCACCAGGCCCCCCGGGCGCAGCGCAGATGGCCAGGGGAGGAGGGGACAGAGGGGGTGGCCGCACCTTGGCGGGGCGAGCCGCGCTGCCGCTGCTCTTGCGCTTGGTTGCCGACGCCTTCTCCTTCTTCGACTTGTCCTGCAGTTTTGGAAGCAGGGAACACAGCGCAGCTGCTGGATCCAGGTGGAAAGCATCCAACCCCCGCCACTGGCAGCATCACAATGGGGAAGGACCAGCACACGCGACAAACATGCATGCCCCCCCAGTGCCCCACCTTGTCTTTCTTGGCCGCCGCCCGCTCCTTCTGCGCCTTGGCCTTGGCCTTCTTCTCGGCCTCCTGCACAGTCGAAAGTCAAGAGAAGAAGAAAAGTATGTTTACTTAGGTTTGCCGCATGTATCAGGCAAACCTCACCATACCCTGTCTTCGCCCCAGCACCCCGCCCCACCCCACCCGCACCCACCTTGGCTGCCAGGTCCACGTCAGTGGTGGGCTTGGGGTCTGCCAGGAACTCCAGGATGCGGTCCGCCTTGGCAGCCTGCGGTACAGCAGTACAAGAGGGGCAGTACAGGTCAGCGTGAGGGGCCCCTACGGTGCGGGATCTGAAAGCAACTCCAGGAAGCGATCTGCCTTGGCGGCCTTCGGTGGCGCGGTACGGGTGCCATGGCAGGCAGTACGCGCCAGGGAGGGGGGTCCCTATGTGCAGGGCCCACGAGGAGCTTTGGGTTGCAGCGCAAGAGGGTGCAGCGCATGGTAGCACAAGAGCCTACTAGTAGACCCTAATAGTAGCCTCCCACCTGCCTGCCTCCCAACTGCCCCCCGCAGGCACACACCTCGATTGACCTCCAGCCTAAACACGCCAAGCCCTCCTTTGTGGTGCCTGCCCCTTGTCACGCAAGCCGCGCAGGGCTTGCCTCCCCACCCACCCGCCTCCCCCATCACATGCATGCATGGCTACTTGCATGTACACCCACCCACCCACCCACCCGTCTGCCCACCCCCATATGTTGACCCACCCGCCCATCCACCCACCCATCTGCCCGCCCCTGATGTCTACCCCCCCACCCACCAACCCACCCACATACATGCAAGCCCACCCGCCCCACGTGTCTACCCACCCACCCACTCACCCACCTACATACATGCACGCCCACCCGCCCCACCTTGTCTCCCGACCCCCGCGTCAGGTCCAGAACGTCCATCAGTCGGTGCACCAGGTCGAGCTTCATCTTGCCAAGGTGCGCCCGCCGCGCCTCCAGCTCCTTCTCCTGCGCACGGCCAGGGAGACGGGACGAAAGAGAGGGTGGGCCTCACGACAAAGCAAAGCATTCACGACGACTGAAACAACAGTAGCGAGTGAGAGCAGAGCCTGGGTCACAGGATGCCCAGCTGCAATGCCATTGCAGCAAGGCAGCCGGGGTAGGGGCATGAGCAGGCAGGTGCCCATGTGCCCAACCTGCTTGATTCACAGCCTGATGACCTGAGGCTCAGACTACAAATCCCACCACTCCTCCGGGAGGCCAAGCAACGGAACCCTCCCCCCTTTCACATGCCTGAGAATGCAACACCTCTGTGCTGGCAATGCAACGCCCCGGCAATGCAACACACCTGCTGGTCCTCCGGGAAGGCGAAGCCGGCAAAGTCGAGGACCGCAGCCTTGCGCTGGTTGGCCTGCAAAGCAGGGTCAACCAGGTTAAGTGGTCAAGAGTCGTATCATGACCTTGAAAAGCTGCTTCAAGACTATCATCTCAGTACCATAACAGGCTAGAGACACACATGGGGGGTGGGGCTCCTCGACCGACCCCTGGCACCTGGACGTGGCACCAGAGTTCAAGCAAGAGCACCAGAGATGGCCGCGCAAAACAGCACAGCACGGGCCGCAGCCGCTTCATGAGCTCGCCACCCCGGCACGAGTCCCGCCCTACCCCTGGCGCATCCTCTGTGCGCCTACCCACCTCGACAGCAAGCAAGCCACCACACTCTGAAACACAGACGGCAGGCAGGCTCACCGCCCCCTTGCCGCTTGAACAGCACGTGGTGCAGCGCCCCCACCAGCTCATGCGCAGCAGTCGGGCACATCCAATGCCCTCATCTCACCACAGACAAGCACACACAGCAGGCAGGCTCACCGCCCCCTTGCGCTTGAACATCACGTGGTGCAGCCCCTCCACCAGCTCGTCCTTGCCCGTGACGCGGCGCAGCTTGAAGGCGACGTTGGGGATGTCCCGCAGCTTGACGCCCTTGCCCTGCAAAAAACACGACAATTCGATGTGGTTCTGTGATCTCACATCATGATAAATGTGAGGCGGCGCAGGCGCTGCCAGGGGGCCACATCGGGGGATATCGCGCAGCTTCACGCCCTTACCCTGCAGCAACAACAAAATCGGAGATATTGATAATAACATGTGGTGTACGGCGGCGCAGGCGCTGCCAGTGGGCCACATCGGGGGATGTCGGGCAGCCTCACGCCCCTGCCCTGCACGCGCTTGGCAGCGGGGCGTGTCCAAACAGAACAACAGCCACACCGGCAGCAGCAGAAGCAGCGGCGGCGGCACGGGCAGCGGTGCGTGCGCCATCAGAATAGCTGCCCGCTGCTGCTCCAGCTGCTGCTGCTGCTGCTGCCGAGGCCCCATGCACCCCCAGCAGCCACCTTGCATAACCCTCCCAACACCTACTGAAAGCTCACCTCAGGCATCGGGGCGTGCTCCTCCTCCTTGGGCGCCTCCGCCGGCACAAAGCGGTCCACCTGGCAGGGGGGGGACGGGGGGGGTGGGTGGGTGCATGATCAACGTCAAGCACTGTGGTAACTGGCCATGTGCGCACGGCTTGGATGGGCGCCCTGGCCGGCACATGGGGCGCTCCGCATGGAGGCAGGGGGGAGGGGTGCACCCTCAACGTCAAGCATAGTCGGAACTGTCCATTCGCGCACGGCTTGAAGGGGGCAAGAGCACATGCCAGCAGGACCACAGCATGCGCCCTGCTCCACAGCTGCTCCGCCACCAAGGTGGAGGGAAGTCAAAAAGTGCCCTCTCATGCAGAGCTCGGCGCGGAGATCGAGTCAAAGTTTGCCTCAGCATGCGCAGCACCAGCAGCAGCAGCAGGCGGGGCAGCCGCCAGCGTGGGGCAGCGGCAGCAGTGGGCAAGGTCGGGGGGGAGCGAAGCGGGCACGGCTGAGGAGACCTAGGCCAGTGCCGCAGCACCTGCCTTTAGCCAGGACCTTGCTGCTGACCACAACAGTTGGCACGGGCATCTCTCCCCTGCACTGCTGGGCAGCCGCCGCACCTGCTTGCGCTCGCGGCGCGCGCGGCCGCCGGTGCCGGTGCCCTCGGTCGCAAGCGTGGGCTGCGCCTTGGCGGGCTTGGCCCGGGGCTTGGGGGTCTTCTTGTCAGTCGCCTCCTTCTTCTCCTCCCCCTCGTTACTCTTCTCCTCAGCAGCGGCGGCCTCCTCAGCAGGGGCCTCCTCGGCTGCGGTGCGGGGCGGCGGGTGGGTATGGCAGGGCCGGTTGGCGGGTGAGCCCCAGGCGGCACCTGTGGCGGCGGCGGCAGTGACGGGTCCAACGGGCGGCGCATGTGCCGGCAGTGCGGGGTTTCGAGATCGTGTTGCAGGCACCGCCAGCGTGCCGTCATACGGCTCCAGCGGTGCTCGCAGGATGAACGCCATCGCACCTGCGCTCTCGGGGACAGGCTCCTTCTCCACCTCCATAGGCTGCTGCTCCTGTTCAGCAGCAGCGGCGACGGCAGTCTCGGCCTCCATGGCGAGCGGGGAACGTTTGCAGGTGTTGGGTGAGCGCCTGTCGGGCGGGGAGCTAGGGCAGGCTTTGTCAAAGACAACGGCGATTGCAGATGTGGGTTGAGACCGCGGCCGCTCAAGGTTTCCTGGCCGCTTGGCGCACTGTGCCAGGTCATCAGGGTTTCAAAATTGGGACTGGGTTCGCAAGCTTAGGATGTCAAGAAAGATGCATAGGAAGCAAACGAGGTCGTGGGAACTCTCGGGGAGGGAAGGGAGGCGCGCAGCGTGAGCAGGCCACCCGTCGGTTCCAACTCCGGGGCGGTGGACAACCGACACAAGAGCGAGCACACAAAAGATGGAGCGCTACTCTTGGGAGGCATGCACGGGCAGAACTTGGCAGCATGGTGAGTCAAACTGGGTGACAATATATTTTGATGTGAAGGCGCACTGCCTCCAGCAATGCACGCCAATCGGCGCCTGCACGCCAACCGGCACGGGCCTACCAGCTGCGACCCACTTCAGCGGGGGTTGGGTGGTAACGACGCAGCGCCAGCGCCAGAGCCTGGCAGTGCCAGGCCCAGGCTTGCACCAAGCCGTGGCGGGAACACGCTCCAGAGTGCATGCCAGCCCCTCAGAGGGCGGCCAGGTCAGGCCTTGCCCCCCAGAGGGCGGCGGCTGGGACGGGCCTTGCCCCCCAGAGGGCCGCGGCTGCTTCAGGCCTTGCCCGCCCGCCCGAGGGCGGCGGCTGGGTTCAGATCGAGATGAAGTTCCAGACAAAGGCCTGCACCAGGTCGTGCCGCCCGGTGGCCACGTGGCTCATGACCTGCACAGCACAGCGCAGCACAGCACAGCACAGCACAGCACAGCGCGGCATGTGAGGTGCATGCAGATCAGGGCCACATGGGGCAGCAGGCAGGCAGGCAGACAGGCCCCCCACCGTACCCCTTGCCAAACGAGCCCTTCCCGACCATGCTGCTGGGCCCATGCTGGTCACCTGCCCCAACCCTGTAGCCACTTCCACCGCCGCCCCAGCCCACCACACCCCGCACAGGCACGCCCTCAGCCCATCCCCCGCATGGGAAGTAAGCCACACCTACCATAGCATACACACAGGGCTTCAACTCTGGCAGCGTCAAGAATCTGCAGAGGGCGAAATGTTTGCATGGGGTGTGCCGGGGCGGCAAGATGGAGGTGGTTTGGGTGGGTGGGGGAAGCTGAGCGTGTGGGCAGGCAGGCATCCAGGTCCGCATAGCTGCAGCGCACACCCCAGCATGCACAGCGCAGCGCAGCATGCCGAGCTGGCCAGGAAGGCGACTGCTGTCCGGCACGCCTGGTGTGCTCAGCAGCGCCGCCTCCAGCCCAGCACACCCCCAGCACGCACAGCGCAGCGCGGCGCAGCACCCACCTGGCCAGGAAGGCAGCCACGTCGCCGTCCAGCAGGCCCGGCGTGCGCAGCAGGGCAGCCTCCAGCTCAGCAACCATTTCCTCTGCGGTCTCACGCACCCGCCGCGTGCGCCGCAGCAGCGCCGCCGCATCGGGCAACGGCCGGCCCCCCGCCGCCGCCGCCGCCGCCGCTGCT
>JAPTJF010000799.1:0-12863 GCA_029339195.1 Micractinium sp. NFX-FRZ
TCCGTCTGGTGCAGGCGGGGCGCAGCGACCGAAACAGCCCTCGGACTCTCGCTAGATTGCGGGCGCGAAGCAGTGGGAGGAGCGCAGCAAGTGGGCGCTGGCTTTCCCAAATACAAGCTGGGGTGGGAGCAGAGAAAGGAAGAAGAGAAGGAAAAACCTAACGGTGTGAGGTGGCGGCAAGATGGAAGTTCAATGCTCAGATGAAAGGGAGGAGGGGTTATCAGTCCAGTCGGGATGCACCGCTGAAGGCAGCGCCAGCGGGCACATCAGAGCGGTGAACAGGGTTCACGGGGCCGCAGCGGCTTATTCTAGTGTCGTAGATGCGCTTATCATGAAAAGAAGAAGAAGGAGTACACAAGAGGGAGCAGCGGGGGTGTCCAGCAGCAGTCAGGGGGCGGGAGGGGCCATACGGGAGGGAGGCGGGGTATCAATGGCTGTACAGTGGCGTCGGGGCGCCAGGGCGGCGCCCCACATGCGCCAGGGAATCGGGCGCGCATTGCACGTCAGGCGATCTTCACGAACAGAGTGAAGCAGCGGGGGGCGCCTGAGCGGGCGACGGGGCAGGCATGGGCGGGGTGCAGGGCGCGGCGGCCCGCCAGCCTTCCAGGGCGAAGGCGTGCCGCCTGCCAGCTCAGCTGTGCATCACCGCTCGCGGCTGTATGGGTCCACACCTATGCGCCGCTTCACGGGGATCTGCGGGAAGTGGGGGGGGGTGGGGAGGGAAGGAGAGGGCAGGGCAGGGGCAGGGTGAGCAGCAGCGGCGCGTTGCATTCCACGCACCTGCTGCCTAGCAACTGAAGATACCCCCCTTGCCGCTGCTGCCGCTGCTGCCTGTCTTGGACGTTTCACAACCGCCGTCGCACAGTGCTGCACCCCCATAACCTGCACCCTGCACAGCTGCTGCCACTTGCCCTTCCCCTGCACCAACCCGCCCTTCCCCTCCCTCCCCTCCCAACCTTGCCCAGGCTATCATTGTTCCCAGCCACCCACCCAACCTTGCTCAGGCTATCACAGTTCACAGCCACCCACCCAACCTTGGGCAGGCTGTCAATGTTGACCAGCACCCACCTGGATCGTGCTCCTGAACTCCCGGTCGTTCTGCTCCACCAACGGCACCGCCAGCGCATACACGTTCAGCAGGCCGCGCTGGCACATGTCGCCCAGCACTGCAGGCGGAGGGAGGGGGGCAGGCAGGGGGAGGGGCGCAGGTGGGCGGCGGCGCTGGGCGGGGGCGTGCACGGCGACGGTCAGCCAGCGGCACAGGCTCGAGCTGGCGGCCTCTCTGTTGCATGCATTTAACGACGGGCGTTGCCTGTGGCGGAAGCTCCACTCGCGCTCTCTCGCCTCGCCAACCAACCTACCGCTTGCACCCCCCGCCAACCCTCCACCTCACGCCCCCTCTCACCCGCGTCGATCTGCTTCTCAATGGGCATGAGGCGGGGGTAGCTGAAGATCTTCTGCAGCCCCCGGCGGTGCACCACGTAGGCGTGGGTGCCGAAGAAGGAGAGGGCGCGGCGGAAGGCGGGGGCGGAGGGCACCAGCGGGCAGTCGTGGCAGTAGTGCCCCAGCATCATCACATCCCAGTCCTCTGCAGGCGCGGGGAGGGGGGCAGGGAGGTGAGCCGGGAGGGCAGGGGGTGAGAAGAGAGGCGGCGAGCCAGGGACAAGGCAGGGAGAGAAGGCAGGGAGAGAAGGCAGGGAAGGGCAGGGCAGTTGACGTGACGGGCCCGCCCACACACACCCTCTCACCCTGCTGAACACATGTGCCGCCAGACATGTGCCGCAAGTCCCTGGCATGACAGCGACACCTGCCTCGCCTGCCCAACAGCCCACCACCGCCGCCGGCCCCACCTGGGAAGGGCTTGGCGTCGACCAGCGCCGCCAGCATGCCGGCCTCCTCAAACACGGCGTCATCCTCAAACACAAACGCAAACTGGGCGCCGCTCTTGATGATGTGCTGGTACAGCTGCAGGTGGCTCATGTAGCACCCCACCGAGCCCCGCGTCAGCTGGTAGTGCTTGGTGCGGTAGCCGCGGCGCTCGGCTGCAGGCAGGAAAGAGGGGGCAGGAGGGGCGGGGCGGGGTGAGAGGTTGAAGACAACAGGGGTGTGGGGCAGGCCGGGTTGGAAAAGAGAGCCCAGCGGCGACAGCAAGCATGTTGGCCAGTTGGGTGCACATGGCAGCGCCGTGAGGCAGCCACGGAAGATGTGCCACCCAGAATAGGCAGGCAACACTGCCAGCCTGCGCCGCAGCCGCCCACCGCCCTGCCGCTCCCCCTTTGTCTCCATGCACCCCTCCCTAACACCTCCCCAGCCACTAACCTGCGCCCTCCACCCCACGCACCCTCCCCCGGGTCTGCCACCCACCCAGCCTGCCACATCCCATTCCAATGCCCATGCCAAATCATGCCGCGACTCCCTGGCTACTGGCCCCCACCCTGAACGCCCCCCTCTGCCCCCCGGCCCCAGCGCCCCACGCACCGTCCTCCAGGTCTGCCAGCGCGGAGGCGGACACCAGGCGGGTGGCATCTAGGGCCGACCCGTTGACAGCGGGGAAGCGCACAAAGTTCTTGACCCTGAGGTCGGAGGACTGGCGGGGCGGGACAGGGGGGACAGGGACGAGGGGCAGGGGGCAGGGGTGAGCGCACATGGGCGGATCAGGGGACGCCGGCAGCACTGCTGGCGCGCCGGGCCTGCGCTCTTTGTGCCTCCCTGCACCTCCCTGCAGCCTGCCCAGTGCACTGCCTGGCAGCAGTTGCCCTCACGCCTCTGCTCGTCAGCAACGGCCATGCTACTTCTGCCCGTCGGCAAGCACCCACTTCTCTTCAAATGTGGCCCCCTCACCTCAAAGTTGCGCTGGAAGGAGGCGAGGCGTGCCGTGGCCCCGTCCATGTTGACGACGTACACATCAAAGGGCAGCGCCATGCCCGTGTACTGAAAGTACCTGCAGGGGGGAGCAGGCAGCCAGGTGGTCGTTCAGCACAGGGCAGTCGGTGCACCAAGAGGAGGTTGTTGTTGTTGTTGTTGTTGTTGTTGTTGTTGTTGTCGTTTTGCGGAAGCGCACTCTAACCATCTGCCGTGGTAGAATGGAGGGCAGTGGGAGCGGGCAGGTGAGCATGAGGGGTGCAGGCGGGGCACGTGGTAGGGCAGCAGGAGATGGCATGGGCACGGACGGCAGCATTGAAGGGTCCATGTTGAGGGTCATGCCATGGGGGCCGCGGTGCGCAATGCATTGCAGCAGCCACCAAACCTAGCAACACGCACAGCAAGGCAGTGCACAACACGATCAACACCAATACCTGCACCCTCCCACCCACCAGGCCAGGAATTCCTGCTCCGCTGCTGCCGCCCCCTGGGGCAGCGCGTGGCGCAGCGGCAGCCCCGCGCCGGCGCCGGCGCCACGCCGCGCCACCTCCTCCCCTGCCCGCTCCCGCTCCCGCTCGCGCCGCAGTATGTCCAGCATGTTTGCCTCTGTGGTGGCGCAGGGCCGCAGGAAGAGGCCGCCGCCAGCCACCGCGCGCAGCGCCGCGGTGTCGCTGCCGCCCAGCCAGCGCGCCTGGCGAGGGGGAGGGTGCGGGGGAAGGGCGTGGGCAGAGGATGGGGCAGGGCAGAGGCTGGCTGCCACCATTCCGCGGCCGGCCAGAGCGAGAGCAGTCCCCCAGCAAGCCCCCTTGGAGCAGCGCCTGCCTCCTGCCTGCCCTGTGCCTCCCCCGCCTCATGGCCCCTGCTCCGCGCTCCCGGCCTCCTGACCTGCACCTGGTCCCACCCCACCTGGTCCCACCCTGCCGCAAAGTCGGTGGGCAGCGCAAAGAGGCGGGAGATGTCCCCTGTCAGGTAGGCGTGGCTGTCCACCAGCAGCACGGCGTCGTACTGCGTGAGCCCAAAGGCACGCAGCTTCAGCCAGTTGTGGGAGTCGCGGCTGCAGGCGGGGCGCAGGAGGGTGCAAGGTGAGGGGCAGGGAGGCGGCAGGAGGCCCTTGCAGGAGAAGCAGGGAGCACATACTGCATGCAGGCACGTGCCCAGGCAGCCGCTGTGGTTTGCCAAAGTCTTGGCCACCCATCGCACTGCTGCCGCCCCGCACCGCCTCCATCCCCGCCCCACGCACCCTGCAGAATGCTTACTGCTCCCAGCCCCGTGCTGCCTGCTGCTTGCACTGCTCACTCCCAGCACCAAGCGGCTCCACACCACAGCACAGCAGGCATGCACACGCACCGCTGCTTGCTGCTGCCCCGCTCCTCTGGGCGCAGCGGCTCCACGTAAATGACGGTCACGTTGAGGTCCATCACGCGCTGCGTGGCGGCAGCACCCAGCTCGCCCCGCACAAGCATCACCCCCAGGTCTATGCCCGGGTTGGAGCGCCGCACGCTGGCCTCCAGTTGCTGCACGCCACGCGGCAGGGGGAGGAGTGCAAGAGGGCCTGGTGAGGCACACGGCAGCAGGGCCAGCAGGCTGGGTCGAGCCGGCGGGCGCCGGCGGGAGCGGGCCGACAGGGGGTATAGAGACATGGGTGCGCTTGCGGGATGTGCCACTGGGGGCTGGTAAAGCAAGGTGAATGTGCAAGCGAATGATGCAGCTTTTGCTGACGCTCGCAAGCTGTGGCTCCCAAGGCGGTCAAACCTGCGTGGAGGGCGGACCAGGCAGCATCATGCAAGGGCAGCAGCCTGGCAGTGCCGCTGGCACCGGCTCACCTGCAGCTGCGTGATTTCTCTCTGGCTGCGCACGTGCGTCACCACGGCGTGGCGACCGTGGCTGTTGCGCACGCACTGCTCGCCGATGCAGCAGGCCTGGACGGGGAAGTCGAGGTCGCGGGTGGGCAGGGGCGGGCCGCCGCGGCCCGCACGGGCCATTGCCAGCGCCTCTTCAAGGCCCACCCGTAGCCGCGGCGTGAACAGGCTGGCCAAGCTGACGCAGGCCAGCGCCAGGAGCAGCAGCGTCTGCAGGCTGGCCACTCGGCGGCGTGCGCGACGCGGCGCTGCCGCTGCGTGGCGCGCCGCCCCCGCCTCGCGGAACAGCGCCGCAAGCTGCCCGCTGCTGCCAGCCGCGCCGCCTGACACCAGAAAGATGGGGCCATGTGCGTGCAGCGTGGTGGTGGGACTCAGCGGCAGGATGAAGTCGGGAGCGCCGGCCTCATCCGGCACCCCGTTGGTGCGCACTGCGCTGACGCCCATGGCGCCGCCGAGCCGCAAACGTGTCTAGAGCACTCCCCTGAGCTCGCTTGGGCTGCGACTGAGGCCGGAGGGGCAGAAGCACGGGTCTGTTGAACCAGCAACCTGGCTGACTGCCTGCTGGAGACAAGTGGAACCGGCTGTGGTCAAGCAGGATGTGCGCGCGACACTGACAATTTGCCTTCGGTAGCATGCAGGTGCACTGAAGTTGCACCGTGGCTTGCCTGCTGCGGGTTCGCAACGTTGCGTCTGGATCGCACAGATGCCGGAGCTGCCTGCAAGCTGTGCCCGGCATTTTGTATGGATGAACTTGAAGTGAGTCTGAGCGCGGGGCATAGGCAGAGCTGCGCAAAATGGTTGTCGGCGGGCAGGCGGCACGGCTCCCGTCCAACATGCTCAACAGTGGCGCCGAGTACTCAAGGCCAGTGCTAGCTGGAATAGTTCACAGCCCCCGGAACTGCCTGATGCACAACGCACTGTATCATCTGATTTAGAACCTGCCTGGGCAAGCAGGCCATCAACTGCCGGCTGCGGAGGGCCCGTGCGGAAGCTGGTCCCCCTCCAAAGCGATGTCGTGACATGGGCGGCTCAGACGCAGACGCGCTGTTCTAACGCGCGTCCATGCTCGCCGTTGGGCAGCGCCAGCCCCATAGCCAGCCTAGATCGCACAGCGCGTGCCCTGCCCTCCTGCTGCGACAGCGGCAGGCTACTCGCGATGTGAGCCGCAGCTGTGGTGGGCAATGGGTTGTATTTACCGTACAGCCCCTATAAGACCTGGTGCCGTCATTGCAACTAAACGCAGGGCTTCTGGGATGATGTGCATGATGCCAGCTGGCGGTGAGCGGCGGCCGATGCAAGGGGATTCCACCTGGCTGGCGTGTGCTGCCACGAGAGAAGGACGGCTTCAGAGATGTGCCACGCTCCTCCTTATATCGCATCGAGTTGGGTCCCGCTCTGCAGCGGGAAGCTGCGAGGAAGTGCCTGCGCTGGCCAGCCTGGCGCGTGCTGCGCCGCGTTGCTGGACGTCTTCAAGAGGCAGGCTTTGTGAAGGGAAGACATCAATTTCGAACAGTCTAAAATCACCCGCCCAGCAGCCGCCTGCATCGCAAGCCCACTTCCATCTCCATCTCCAGCGGCGGCAACTCCTGCAGGCCCCACTCTTCAACATGACCGTGCCGGGCAGCGCCCTCAGCGCCGAGGATCAGCTCATCATCACCAGCCGCGTCCCCATGTCTCGCTACGCGCAGCCAGCAGACGGCTCCGGCCCCCTGCCGCAGCCCGGCGCTGCGGCGTACCCGCCGCCGCCCGCTGCCGCCGGCGGCCCGCCGTCCAGCTTCGACGTGGAGGCCCCCGCAGCAGAGAAGTCAGCCCCTGCTGCGGCAAACGTGTACGCAACTCCAGCTGGCTACCCTGCCGGTTACCCAGCGCAGCAGGCAGCGGCAGGCTACTCTGCGCAGCCGGCGGGGTACCCGGCGGGGTACCCGGCGCAGCCGCAGTACTACCAGCCTGGAGCCACTGTGGTCTACCAGAGCGAAGCCCAGGCGTGTGGGTGTGGCCCGCAGCTCGCCCTCTTCATCGCTGGCTGGTTCGTCTCCATCTGCTGGTGAGTGGGGCGAGTGGTTGCATGTGCTGGCGCGACCCAGTGCTGCTGCTGCTGCTGCTGCTGGTGCCACCACCATCCTGCGGTCTCTTGCAAGGCACAGCACCCTGCATGCAGCGCTCCGCATGCGGCACCCTGCCCCGTACCCTTGCACTCCCGAGCCCTCACACCTGACCCTCTCCCGAGCCCTCACACCTACACCTCTCCTCTCCCCGCTCCCCGCTCTCCCGCAGGTGGGTGGGCGCCATCATGTATTGCTGCACCAAGCAGAAGGACCCCCGCGAGCGCTGCGCCTGGATCGCCAACGTCGTCATGTCCCTCATCAGCATTGCCCTGCTCGTCACCCTCATCATTCTGGTGTCAGTGGGAGCCTTGGACGTGTCGAGGTGCTACGGCTACTACTGCTGATGTGGCGGGGCAGCTCCGCCCGTGCCCCCTGCCAGCACGGCCGCACTGCCCTGCGGGGCAAGGTGCCTCACCAGCGCGGGGTGCTTGCAAGAGATGCTGGTGATTTACCCACATTGTTATCCCAAGAACGAGATGCAATGCCTAAGTCATCCTCTTATGTTTCCACATGCCTCCCTCAACCTGTGCATGCATGCACTGATACCACCTGCTGTCATGCGCCATGTGATGATTCTTCCTCCACACTGTATGTATGCTATGCTGCTGTGATTTCTCTGTGCTCAATGAGATTCACTTAAGTTTGTGATCAGCAAATTCACTATGGCTGGGAGAAGCGCACAGTGCGCAGTGGCGGTGCCGGGCCAGGGCAGCAGGCGGAGGCAGCGGCCAGAGGCAGCACCAACTAAGAGGGGGGCCCTGGTATAGTGGCATGGGATAGGAATGTAGGATTGGGAGGAGACTGGCAAGATGCTGGCAATCAAACCCGAAGCTGGAATAACGCGTGCTATGGGCACTTGTGACAAGGTGGCTGTGGCAGCGCTACCGCCTTGGCAAGTTTGGTACTGCAGACTTGGTGAGAAGGCCTCGCCCATCGACAGGTTCACGCCCTCGTCTACAGCCGTCCTATAGTAACATTATGGGGACGGACTTCGAAGCACAACCGACCGCCCCCTCGTTCGTCCACCCACCCAACCCTGCCCACATGCAACCTTCACTGAAGGTTTCATCGCAGTTCCCTATTCTAGCGGCCTGAACAAACATACCGAACAAACTCCTGCTTCAAGCGCCCCCCCTAGCTCCTTCAACCACAGGTCTGCTACAGCTCCTGGCTGCACTGCTGACCATGCAGCCCCTGCTGGGCGACCTCACCCCCGAGGCGCAGCCCCTCATCACCACCCATGCACCCACTTCTCTCAACGCGGAAACACCAGGCAGCGCCGCCTCTGCATTCCCGGCGCAGGACAGCGGCCCCGCCGGCGCCGGCCTGGCCGCTGGCCTCAACGTGGCGGCAGGAGGTGCCGCTCCCGCCGCTGACAGCTTGAATGCGGCCCCTGCTGCAGCCCCGGTCGACATAACACCCACCGCCTACCTGACCACCTGCCCGGCAGCACCCCAGCCAGCGGCGGGCTACCCTGCTAGCCAGCTGCCTGCACACACCTACGTAGACGCCTGCTGCTGGCTGCTGCTGCCTCAGTACTACCAGCTGACGCCAGCAGTGCCAGTGGTGCCGGCCAGCCACCACGAGGACACCTGCGGCCCACAGCTCATCCTCTTCATCGTCGGCGGGTTCATCCCAGTCTGCTGGTGCGCTGGGGCACTGACTCTCCAGGCGCCCTGCACCTACTTGCGTTGCCACTGCTGCTGCCCCTGCTGCTGCCGCCGCCGACGGCGTGGGCACACTGCCGCCGCTGGTACACACCCAGTGCGTCCCAGGTGTCAACCCCGCATTGCATGTGACACTCAGCCTGCAACCACAAATAAGCTCGTTGCCTGCCCGCAAACCTTCACCGTGTCCGCTGCTCTCCCCTCCTCTCCCTGCAGGTGGGTGGGTGCTGCCCTGTACCTCTGCACCAGCGAGCGAATGCGCAGCAACCCGCGGGAGCATGGCGCCTGGATCGCCAACATGATTATGGCCTGCGTCAGCACCTTTCTCATTTTGGCGCTGATGCTGGCCGCTGCCGCTGATGGCCACTGAATCTCTAGAAGCACGTACGGCCTCTGGTCCCAGCCTGAGGGCGGCCCTGGGGCCCCCGAAGCACACATGTTGCCTGTAGTCTGCTCAAAACCCTGGCTAGGCTCGTCCCTGCGCTGCCTCCTACGCTTGCTGCACCCCTGAGCATGATGCTGCGCCAATTGGCACAGCTGCTGCCAGCCTGTTGTAAAGCAGCGCCTGCGGCCATGCCCCCGCCACCTCCTGCACCACAAAGCAAGCAAAGTTCCGCTACTGTTCTTTACATTGATAGCAGCAGCAGCTCCGTCCGTGCGGTGGGGTAAGGGTGCTGGCGCGCTTTGCTTTGAGCCATGCAAAGAGAGGCCCGTCTTAAATGACTCTTGTAACACTCTTAATGCAGTTGTATATGCATATCTGATACGTACAAAGAAATGGAGTGCACGCCCCTTGGGGTGCGCATCGCAGCTGCAGCAGTCAGACTCATCACCTTCGGAGGTACCGGTGATGGCGGCAGCGGCGGTGGTACCGCTCGTGTACCGCCGCGGGCTGTCCCAGATGCATTCACGTTTGTTACCTTCTCTCAGGGTGCAAATATCGACATCTCGTTCCATCAAGAATCCAGCTCCCGCTCCTGCCGCCACAGAGCAAACCTTCCATGAAGGTATGCCGCGAAGGTGGCCGGTTCTTGTCACTTGTTGTCGGGCTCTAAACTCTAATGCTTCATTTATGTACTGAGATCGCTTTTCCAACGCCTCCGCCGGCACCCTGATCCAGCTCCAAGCTCCAAGCCCCAAAGGCTCGCCAGCGCTAGCTCCCGCTGCCGCTGGCGGCAGATATGAGCCAGCAGCCCCTGCTGCGCGACCTTGCCCCCGAGGCCCAGCCCCTCATCACCATCCACGCACCCAAGTCTTGCAACACCATCACAGCGCTCGCATCCGAGATGCACAAAACCACCACAGCACCCAGCGCCGCCGCAGCCATGGCGCAGGTGGCCAACGCCAGCGCCGCCGCCTGCCCGGCGAGCTTGGCCACCGGCTTTGGCATAGCTGCACTGAGCGCTGCCTCTGCCGGAGGTAATGCAGCCAGTGCCACAGCCCATGTCCAGGCGGTGTCCGCTCCTGGTGTTGCACCACCTGTGTGCCCACCGCCCGCCGCCCACGTGCCCACTAGCTCCATGCCCCAGCCAGCGGCATGCCTTCCTGCACAGCAGCCAGCCTGCCCTGCACAGCCATCAGCCGGAGGCTGTGCAGCCTTCCCAGCACAACCCCGGGTGCACAGCTGTGCAGCCTACCCTGCTCAGTACCCGCTGCAGCACCAGTATCAGCTGACGCCTGTCGCACCAGTGAGGATGGCAGGAGAGCAAGGTGCCGATGACGCGTGCGGCCTGCAGTTTGCCCTCTTCATTGTCGGCTGGTTCATCGCGGTGTTTTGGTGAGTTGGGGCGCTGCTGCCGCTGCTGCTATCTGCCCTGGCTGCTGCTGTCCCTACCCCCCGCCGGTGATGTCGCTGCGCTGGCTGCCACTGCTGCTGCATGCTGGGCATGTGGGCAGCGCTGCTGCCCAACTCAAGCAATGCCTGGCAGCTGACACCCAGCATGCAATCAAAGGTGAATCCCTTTGCTGCTGCCGCGCCACGCTCAACTCCACTCCCCCCTGCCCGTCTCCCCCCCATGTAGGTGGCTGGGCGCTGCCCTGTACCTCTGCAGCAGCGACCGCAGCAGCCCGCGGGAGCGCAGCGCCTGGGCCGCCAACGTCGTCATGACCTGCGTCAGCATCTTCTGCATCGTCATCGTCATTGCATTGGCTGCAGCCGGCGAGGTCCAGCCGTGAAAATGGCAGTACAGTGAGCGCCCATGGACGCTGAGGCAACATGGCGGCGGCCCCCGCACTGCGGCTTGCCGCTGTCTGCCCACTGTCCGACCCGCCTGCCCCCTCCAAACACATTTGCATTGCATACTTTCTTTGATTTCCTTGGCACTGTTTCCTCCCCTCGTTATCTGAGTGCATCTGGTGCATCATGCTGAAATGACAGCTCCTGTAAGCTCTGGTTGCATGGCCGTTGCTGCTCCTCCGCTGCTGCAGTGTGCAGGCGGGCGCGGGCCGGGCTGGGAGGAAGGGGAAGGGGCACGTCCATTCGGTGTCTCCATGCCGTTCGGTGTCTCCATGCCGCCCGCTGACCAAAGCAGCAGTCTGATGATGCCGAATTACGACCCGGCGTCGATTTAACTGATGGTCATTTCGCCAATGGCTAGACCAGAACACCGCTGGCACTGCAGCTGCCAGCGCAGCTGCCGCCTCGGCTGCGGCTGGCTGTACAGTGGTTTGCCAGCTGCAGTCCGGAAGCAAATCGGCGTGCGTATCTCATGCTGATACAGAATCCCAAACAACTTTCGTAGAGACAACTGCAGAAGTGCTTGTCAGCCGCCAGTTATCCTGCAGTTATTGGAGGTGGTTGCCGCACCGGCCGCCAGGCTGGCGGCGGCTGACGCGCCCTAACGCCGCCCTGACTCCCCTCCAACCGGTCCCCTGTCGAAATAAAAACGTCCTTCTGACTTGTTGAAGTGGGTATGCGGCGCAGGGCCGCGGCTTTGCTGCTGCTGGCGGCGGCAGCCGCGTGTGCGCTGCCCCGCGGCACCCAGGTGCGCCCGCAGTTTGTGCAATCGCGGAGCTGACCCCGTGTCACCCAGCTCCCTGCAATGCTCACTGGGGCGCCGGCTGCTGGTCGCAAGGCGCATGCCGATCGGAACGACGCTTCCGGCGGTTTGTAGTGCAGGTATACCAAACCCTCCAACCCCTGCATTACCCCATCGCAGGGTGCAACTAGGAAGCTCGCAGCCGGGGCAGAGCCGAGCCCGACAGCGGATGCAGTGGCAGCAGCCGCTGCCGCCGCTTCAAGCGCCGATGAAGCGGCGGCCGCTGCAATTGCCGCTGCGTCAGCTAAATTGGCTGTTGCCGCCGCCCTTCCGTCTGTCTCACCCGATCGTGTTACTGCGGCTGCAGCTGAGCTGATGATGGCGGCAGCCACAGGACTGGACACAGTCTCAACCTCCGCCGGCCGCCTTGCTCGGCCTGTGACGCCTGATGGCACTGTCCCGCGGGCGCTGGTGGAAGCCTATACAGCGGCTGAGGCGGCAGAGGGGGCGCAGGTGGCAGCAAGAACTTCCCAGGTGATTGAAAATCTGGGAAGGGGGTGGTGCACTGGTTGGATGACCGGGGTGCCATAAGCCGAGCATGTGGCAAGCCAGTACTGCACGGTGTGCTGCTGTTCTTCACACTGCGTGCATGGGACAGTGTGACTGCTGGTGAAAATCAACATCACTGATGGTTTGCTGGTTCTCAAGCACTGCCTGCATTGCCAGCAGTGTGCTCTGCTGAACTGTGAGTGTTCCTGGTTGAATGCGCCCACTGCAGGTCGGAGCAGCCAGCGTCATGCCCGCCAGCGCTGCCGCAGCCCAACGGCGGCCGAGCAGGAAGAAGCCTTTGCTCAGGCCCTCCCCCCCGCCGCCCAGGGCGCGCAAACGCCTCCCAAGCCCGCGCCCACCACCCCGACCTCGCCCACCACCTCCCAGCCCTCGCCCGCCCCGCCCGCCGCCACCCAGCCCGCGCCCGCCTCCCAGCCCCCGCCCGCCCGCCCCGCCACCGCCCAGCCCTCGCCCCCCTCCCAGCCCTCGCCCACCACCCCGCCCTAGGCCTCCACCTCGGTCCCCTCCCCCCTCGCCTCCCTCCCCCCCTCCGCCCTCCCCATCGCCACCGCCCCACCCCCCATTACCCAGCCCTCCTCCTCCCTCACCCTCCCCCCCTCCCCCCACCCCACCACCACCCCCTCACCCCCCCGCTCACTCTCCCCCACCCCCGGCATCGCCTCCGCCTCCTCGCCCATCCCCTCCTCCTCCACCTCCTCGGTCACCCTCCCCTCCTCCCTCCCCCTCGCCACCTCACCCCCCACCACGGCCCCCTCCCAGGCCGAGGCCGCCCCCGCCACCCCCAGTGCCCGTCTTTGGCGCCAGCCACTACTCCCAGGTACG
>JAPTJF010000800.1:0-12619 GCA_029339195.1 Micractinium sp. NFX-FRZ
GGTGCTTGAATGGGTACCTGGGTGTTTGTTTGGCTGGTTGACTGGCTGGTACACCTTGCAACACCCATTTCGGCGTGTGGCCGGGGCATGGGCCTCTGCTGGGTGGGAAGTCGAAGGAGATTTGGGACTGGTGGCGCACCAAGGTCAAGAGGGAGTTCTTTGCCCCTCTCCCCTGGTGAATTGAGCCCGGCTGTGCATCTCCAGGTGCAGGGATTGATTGAATCTCTTGGCTTCCTAGATGCACAAATTTGCGTGTTATTCTGTCTTCTTCTCATTCACTTCATGCAGGGCTGTGGTATGCACGGGCAACGCCTGCGGGGTACCACTTCATGAACTCTCTGGGCAACCGACAATACTGGAACCATTGGGGCTGGGAGCAGCCACTGTGGTAAGCACACGCATGTGGGGATGGGGGAAATGATGTGGTTGTGCGCACGCCTCCCGAGCCCCCCGTGTCTTTGCCCTGTCTTTCCTCAGCGCGCTTCTCAAAGTTATGTGCGTTTGCCCAATTTAGCTTACATAACCAGCCCACATGTTTGCACAAACGTGTTCCTTTTGTGCTTCCCTTCCCCTGGGTCTCCGCTCCAGGAATTTTATGATCCCGTTCTTCACTTTGGGGATGGGCGACACCGTGCCACCTATCAAGTACCGCCTCCTGCCCACCAGCCATTTCTGCAACATTGGTAAGCCAGCTAGCGTGGGAGGTGATTGCTTCCAAGCTAGATGCCGCTGGCTTAGCTGATTACACTGTGTCACCCGTTATGTGTTCACGAGTGGGAAAGGAAGGTCTTCTGATTACATGCGCTGGGGTTGACGACGAGTGCTTCCCAGTTGTATCGAGCAGGCACAGTGACAGGGTGAATGGCTTGTCTTTTGTGCGAGGGGTCGCAAATCAGCTTGGTGCAAGCTCAGCCTGCTGAGCGCGACCATTGGCCCCATTCTTGCGCGCAGGAAGGCTGCCATGGGTGCTTGCTGCTTGCAGGCATGCTTAATTGCTGATGGGGTCTCCATGTGGCTATCAGAACTCACATCATTGCGCCGCATGTTTCTGCCTGCGTGCAGGCGTTTACGATGGCCGCAAGGAGAAAGGGCTGCCCATCGATAAGACAGTGGTGGTGCACGCTGGTTACGTTGCGGCGGAAAAGAAGGTGAGTTCAGGCGAAGCCAGTACATGGGGGGTGTTAGGCTGGTTCACTATGTTGAGCCCCGAGCCACACTGTGGTGAGCGTCCAAGGCAGATCGTGAAGCTCGAACTGAAGTGAATACCTGCCTGTTACGGGAACAGTTTCGTGGTGTGTGCGAATGGTACGAGGAGAGCAGGTGCGAGGCGCGGGGACGGGCAGGTACGGGTGGGTGGGTTTGGCAGCTGGGAAGCCCACAGCCACTTCCCCTGGCTAAGCCCTGATCCCACACCGAAGAGACACTCAACCTTCCTTGCTTTGCGGCGCCCTGCAGAATCTGGAGTTCAAGCGGCTGGGCATGTGGCATGAAGAAGAGTACAAGCTGCAGCATTGGGACCCCAAGCTGATGGCGGCGCCCCTGCTGTCAACGGCGCCGGCTCAGCATGCCCAGCATGCCCAGCATGACACAATCCACAGCTTGCTGTCTGAGAAAGCCTTGCTGGTTGTGGTGGTGTTTGTGCAGTTGGGCATTGCTGGCTTCATGCTCTTGTACTGGAGGCACGACTGATCGTCGGTCACTCTTGGGTCCCTCAGGAAGCCTGCCGACCCTTCTCTGTCGCAAACAACCCATATTAGGGACCGTCCACCTCCACGTCTGCCACGTATTGTGCACCTCTATGCACCCATTGTTCATTGTTTTATTTAAATGTGTATGCTCGAACTCTCAGCTATGATGCAAACTGTCCACCTAATTCCCACGGTTGCGAGAGACGTTCGCACAGCTCCGTGCCAGTGCCCACAAACTGCCACCGCATGGGCCCTGCCCTTTCTCCCCGCCCAGGCCACACCTTGCCACTGTGCCTCTGGCAGACTCTCATTCCGACGGTGCTTCCTTGCCCACCTGCTCCGCCTCTGCCTCGATGGTGGGAATTCTAAACCCGCGCAGATACCTCTTTGAAAGCTAGCCCTGTAGCTGTCTGCGTTCTCACACCCCACCCTCGACATTCCCCACCACCTGCCCTGTGCCAGCCAGCCCATGCTCCTTCACGCGTTTTCTCTTTGCGCCGCTGATCCCTCCCCCCATGACTTGCCATTTTCGGATGCCTTCCCCCTGGTCTTGCATCTGATGCGATCCTCCAAGTCAGTGCCTTGCAAGCCTTCTCTACCACCATTGTCCCCACCCTTGACAAGTGCCGTGACCTGATGTATCTACGCCACTGCCAGAGCTTGAGCTCCCGGTACCAGAGTTTGAGCCCACACCAGCGCGAGCCGTTATTGTAGTGCAGAGCGGCACCCGAGGGCATTGCCTGCACAGGGTGTCAGCCACAGCCGAGGCGGTTAGGCCAGCCGCCTGCCTCACTACCATGTCAGTGCGCCCGGATTGCCGGACTTGTGGGAAAAACCATCCCTGCCTATGTGACTGAGGCTTGCGAGCGTCAGCGCCTGCTGGGCACAAGTGAACTGCGGGCCAGCACTAAGTACAGTGCCAGCAGGATGGGCCGGTACTGGTGGGCAGAGGAGCGGGCCAGGCTGCTGTCTCTAGTAGCCAAGCCGCCCCTGGGGCGCCGCTAATGTGAGCATTGCATTCAGCCGCCCTCCTGGGCAGCGCAGAGGACGCACACCACATGAAGCATGGAAGTGCGCTGCATAAGGATTTTCTCACCCAGCACCCCCAACCTTTCCCCTCAGAGCAGCCCCAGCAGGAGGCCCCATTTCTGACAGCTTTCCTTGCTGGCCCAGCAAAGACCCGTGCATTTGCCGGATATGCCGAAGCCTGCCGGGGAGACATCCGCAGGGCATATGGCTGGTGTTTGACCGACAGCTGGGGCCAGCCAAACCCATGAACGGCCCTGGATACCACCCAGGCAGCTGACTCGCTGTTGATCGAACATGCGCCCACTGTGTTTCCAGCTATGCGCTTAACACTGAGCTGCCCCATTAATCAAGCACCCCCAGATCTGCGTTCCCGTCACCTGCTGCTCTTGTCGGGGCACTGCTGTAGTGTACTGTTTTAAGACATGCACTGCTTGTGCACTGGTGCCACCACAGTATTTGGCGCACTGGCCAGCCTGTCTCAACAAATGCACCAGCCAGCCACATGAGGCGTGGGCATGCAACAGAAGGTGGCACGGACTTGCCTTGCAACGGAAGGTGACGGATGTTGACAGACCGTCGCCTGATGTCAGTCAACATCAGGCGACGTTGTCCGGCGCCTACATTGGGCAGCTTTCCCCCCTCCCGGTTCACTGCCACTGCCGCATTTCCTTGAAAATTGTGGCCCAGAGGCACATCTGATGCAAATTCGCGCGTTTGGTCGGATTTGGCGGCGCAAAACGACCACTCTTCTCTAGTAGTTCTTTCCCGCCTCGCGACTGATTCGGGCTTCAGCCGGGAAACTCGAATATCCATTGAGGGCGGTCCCTAAAGGTGAACCTGCCTGCAGCCGCTATTCTTGTTGCAGGCAATTTCATGCCCTAGCGGCGCTGTTCAAGGCTTGCGTGCACACGGGGGTATGTTTCAAGGCAGTTTCAACTATCCGCACTGTTGCGAGGGCTGCGACGAGCCAGTGCACCCTTTGGCGGCGGCGGCGGCGGCAGCCCGCCCCGTCTGCGCATTCACACAATGACGGGCTGCAGCGGCGTGCCACCTGCCCTTAACTCTCACTGCACATTTGTTTGCAGCCGGCCCAGAGGAACAGCGAGCCAAAGAAGAGCCACCAGCTGACGTAGTGGAGGCCGTGGCCACGTGCGCGCCGCCCGCGCTGCCGGACGTGCGCTGGTGTGCAGGATCCGCACAGGAGGGCCCATGAAGAGGGAGCTGCGCAACCAGTTTTAGCTTGCAGCGGCGGTGCACTTTCTTGGAAACATGGCGCATCTGGCTGGTGAGTGTTGTATTCTGTTCTTCTATTCCAGCGCTGTGTGGGCACAACCCTGGGGGCGCTCTCCAGATGGGTTGCAAAGGACGGCTGGAACATTATCGTGTGGTGGCGGCCGCTGAAGCCAAACTTCTGATAGCCTGCCCAGTGCGGGCAGAGCAAGAGCCACGAAGAGAACAGCAACCAAGAGAGAAAGAAAGCTGCCAACTGTGCCGCCGCCGCTGCCGCCCGCTGCCAGCGTTTACCCCGTCACCCCTCCCCGCCTGCTAACCCTGCTCTCTGGGCATGCCGTCCCGCTGCGCAGGGGCAGCTCCGGGGTGGCAGGGCTTGCACTTTTCTAAGTTCCTCACATTGTCGCTGCTGATCTTCATAGCGGCCATGGAGTGTGCGCGCTACTATGGGCAGCAGGGCAACGCGTATGCTGCCGACAGCTCGACTGTCCCACTCAAGCGTAGCAGCCAGCTATCAGCGGCAGATATCGTGGAAAGCTTGTCGGGCGGCGCAGGGCAGCCCCCTGGGGCAGCAGGGCAGGACACAAGCAGCAGCGGCGGCGGCAGCGGCGGCGTACAGAGCGACAGATGTGAACCGTCAGGCATCGCTGCTGCCAGCTGGCGCGCCAGCCCGCATGTGGCGGCCACCGACTACCAACCCTCCCTGCCAGAGCGGTTTCTGCAGAAGGGCATTGTGACGATGGGTGCCGCAGGCGGGCTGGCACGGGCACGGCTGGCCGTGGCCAAGCTGCTGGCGGGGCAGCCAATCAGCATGGGCTACATCGGCGGCAGCGTCACACAGTGAGTGGTGGTGTCGGTAGCAGAGGGAGTAGTGCCAGCTGCTGATATGGTGCAGCTGCTGGCGGCACGTGGACTTGCAGCTGGCGCTGTCACCGGTGCTTTGAGTCCACCAGAAATCCGAGGGAGCCTCCTGGCTGCCTGGCCTACCCTGCCTTGCGCTGGCTGCCCTGTCTACCTGCTGGGAAGTGCCCCACCCTGGCCTGCCCGGACCCACCTGCTTGCTGAGCATACCCACTTGTGGCTATGCTGCGCTGTGCTGCATTGTGACGTGCTGTGCCTGCAGGGGCAGCGGTGTCTTTGCGTGCAACCTCACCTGCCTGTCTTGCATCACGCTTATGCTGTGCTCTCTTGTGCTGTGCCGTGCAGGGGCAGCGGCGCTTCAGCCTACAACCTGGCGTACGTCCCGCTCACATTTAAGTGGATCAACGACACCTTCCCTGGCGCCACGCACCGGCTAGTCAATGGCGCATACAGCGCGGTGAACAGCGCGTGCGTGCATGCGGCTTAAACCGTGGGCCGCAGCTGCTGGCCGCCCGCTGGGTGACTTGTGCCAGCTCATTGGGATTGCCGCGGTTGCTGGCCGTGCCTGCATGGTGCTGCTTCCTGTGGCCACTTCTTGCCTGCTGCCTACTGCTGCTGGCTTTGCCCATGCCTGTGCGCATGCACTTGCTGCTTGGCGGACGTTCAGTCGTGCCGCTGGCTCCGTAATGCAACCACGCCAGCAGGCCGCAGCCGTCCCGATGCCGCTACAACCTCGCTCGCCCGCCCCACCGATTGCGCCCTGGCCTCCCCTTCACCTGCTCCCGCAGCTACTTCTGCCTCTGCGCAAACTGGCACCTCCCGCCCGACGTGGATCTTGTGTTTGTGGAGGCAAGTGTGGAAGAAAGAGAAAGCATGCTGTGCTTAATGGTTGAAGGAGTCTTTGTGCTGGGTATGCCCACTGGCACCCATGGAAAGTTGCGCAGCCCTCGCGCTGTGGGGTGCAACTCCACCCCATTTTCCCATGCCTGTTGCCTGCGTGCTGCTGCGATGCCCCACCAACCTTCTTCTTGTACTGCTCCTGCTTGCCCCAGCTGCATGGCAGGTCTGAGAGTATGGCGTGGGTCTTGCGTTCATGCCAGCTCTCATATTTACACTTGATTTCCTTCTTCACACCCGTCCCCTCCCCCCGCCCTCCCCGCAGCTCAACATCAACGATCACATGGGCTTTGGTGACTCTCCCATCCGCCGCGCCCACGAGCGCCTGCTGCGCAAGCTGCTGCACTATGAGCGGCGGCCGGCAGTGGTGGAGCTGGTGCACATGCGGCGGGTCAGGGAGGAATCGCCGTGAGTGGCATGGCCGTGGCTGGGGGAAGAATCTGTTGCTGTGTGCTTGCGCGGTCGGGTCATGCAGCAGTTACGTGGTGTTGCTGGGCAGAAGAATGCGCTGCAGGGGTGGTGGGGTGGTGCGGGTGGGCAGCTGCAGCTGCCGACGTGGCAACGGGCGTTGTCCAGGGCGATGGGTAGAAGGATTTGGTGCATGGAGACAGTGAGGGAAGGTTTGCTGTTTGCCTGTCAGCCAGCCAGCCCAGCCAACCATCCGCACCACGCCCTGCTGCCCCTCGTTTCACACACGGCCGGCCCACTTGCCCTGCTGCCCGTTGCACTCTTGCATGCAGGGCAGCGCCGCCGTTCTTGTATTTGGGGGATGACATCATTGGGGCGTTAGCACAGTTCTACCACCTTCCATGGTATGCTTTTGTGCCTGTACGCCTGGGCAGGCTTGTGAGCGCTTGTGCGCTTGGCGGCACCTTGCACTTGTGGGTCAGTTGCGTGACTGTGGTGGCTCTCTGCTTGAGCACCAATGGAAGAGCTGCTTTTTGAGGCATCAAACTGACCACTGCAGCTCCTGCTGCCTGCTGCCGCGGTGCAGGCTGTCCACCCGCTCGCTTCTATATGACGTCAGCGGCGATACGGGGCCGCCTCCGCGGCCCGAGCTTGCGTGGGATGCATGGATGTCCAAAGACAACACCCACCCCACCGACCTGGGGCACCAATACTTGGCCGATTTAGTCATTGCCTGGCTGCACAGAATGCTGGATGAGGTGGCTTCCAACCCACCTGGGCCCTTGGATCAGGAGGAGGTGGCGACGGAGCTGCCATCGCCCATGTTCAAGGCACGTGCCCACCCGCTGCCCGCCTGCCAGCCTGCCTTTTTGTCAGCCCGTAACTCGCGTGTGTCTGAGCGTACCAGCCAGCCACCCTCTCTTGCCTGCTGCCCGGCCTGCCCGCCCGCCCGCCTGCTGCTTACCTGCGTGCGCGCTCGCCTGCCCGCGGCTGCTCGGTGGCATTTCTGCTGCCTGCCTGGTAGCCACCCACCCACTTGCTGCCTGCTACCTGCCTGCGTGTTTGCAGGGCAACCACGCGTCGCAGCACAACACTTGCCTCATGCGGGACCAGTTCAAGCCGGTGGTTACATCTCATGACGATGCATGGGAATGGGTGGACGAGGGGAAGACAGCGGTGAGGTGGGGCCCCATGGGGTAGAGGTGTGGATGGGTGGGTGGGCGTGTTTGACTAGGGCGGCGGGGTTGAGCGGAAGACAGAGGGTGTGCCGAGGCGGGTGCCCAGATTAGTCGAGAGTGTGTTGGTGCAGGCAGGGATGCATGGTGTATTGGCGCACTGACAACCCCGCCCTGCGCCACCGTCCCGTACACACTTCCAGTCCTACTGGGCACCCACACATGGCCGCCCACACCCACCCACGGCTGCCACCGTTAAGCCCGCTAGTGATGGAGTTACCACGCACAGTGAATCACACATCCACACTGGCCCCCTGCAGTTTGCCCAAAAGTGGGGTTACATCAGCACCACCATTGGATCCAAGCTGGAAATCACACTCAACACTAATGTGGTGCGTCTCAGACCCTCCTGCTTGGCCAGCCTCTGAGCACTCTGAGCCCGCACCCACGTGTTGAGACCCCTCTTACGTGGCAACCTCGCCCCCGCCTGCCTGCCCCAGCAACTTACCAGCACCGCCCGCCCGCCTGCCTGCTGCGTGCACATGCTCTCTCGTGGCAGTCCGCCCCCTGTCGACTGCTGCGAACCTCTGTCATCAGTCTCACACTGCTGCGGTCGCATACATGGTTGTACAACTTGCGGCGTGCCTGCCATGTTGAGATCAGTCGCTGCGGCTGTGTGCGCTTGGTAGCAACCGAGGCAGTTCCCGGCCAAGCTGCCCTTCCTCCTGCCCCCGCATCAACACACACTTACTGCGACACCCTCTGGTGTCCTGCCTGCAACCTCTGCCGGTGCAGGTGCCGGACAGCAAGAACGTGACGTTGGGCATAGCTCACCTCTATGTGCGTGGGTGGGCGCCCCGTCTGTCTCTCTGTCTGTTTGTGCTTGCTTGTGCTTCCCCTTGGGGCGCCAAAGCAACTCCGCCGTGCAACCCATGCTTGCATGCCATGTGTTTGGTGAGCAGGCAGTTGAGTGGGCTGTGGTGGCATAAGTGGAATGCGTTGTTGTGCTGCTGCGCTGCGCCCTTGTGCCCTTTGTCATCCAGCATGCTGCCTCCTCCCGGATATCCTCAAAGACACGCGCCCCCCGCACACTGCCCCCAAGCTTGGCTCCCGGCCCCCACCCCACCCAGGCGTGCGTGAGCTGCTAGCCCCTGAAACAATTATTTATCACCGCATCACCACACCGCCGCATCGCTTGCTGGCCAGTGTGTCAAGGTGCCAGCGGTACACATGCATTCTCATGCAGTACACTTGACTACTTATGCAAATGCAGAGCTACGAGCACATGGGCCAGTTCGAGGTGGCCTGTGTACAGGGATGCACTTGCACACCCATGGTGGTGGATGGGCACAGTAAAGAGGACAAGACATCCACTATGGTCACAGCAAGCCTCATTGTGACCAGCGCAGGTGAGCACAGCCGCAGTCCCGCTGTCGCCAGCGTTGGTGCTTAAGCGGGTCAAAGGGCAGCCGCTGCTGCCGCTACTGCTGAAGGGGGGTCAGGCCACTGGAGGCAGGTGGGTGAGTGCAGTGATGGTGAGGCAGGGCGGAGATGGTGGTTTGGGGAGCGCGACGGGGTGGCATTTAGTAGAGTCACCTGCTGCTGGGTCACACCTGTCTATGTTCAAGCCCTGTGGTGACTCGCGTGCTGGTTGGCACACGCACCAGCTGTCTGGCTGCTACCAAACGTGAGAGGCACGTTGTTCACCTCAGCAGAGCCTGTAGTTGGCCACCTGCCTCGCATCACTTGCCCTGCAACCCAGCCCACCCTGTCTTGCCCTGCCCCACGTGGCCTCTGCACCCGCTGCAGACAGCTGCAAGCTCAGGGTGACACTGCTGCCGGAGACAAACAGCGGCGAACATAAAGTGAAGGTGCGCTTGTTGCTGCTGTGCTGTTGCCGCCGCTGCTGAGCTGCGGCGGCGCCTGCGCCTGTGGCTGTGGCGGTTGTGCCTGGCTCTGAGGCTGTGCACGGCACCTGCATTTTGTTGTCACTGCTCTGCCTCCCATGCACTCCGCTATTCGCGCACGCACCTGTGCCTCACACATGCACATTGCGGGATCGTGCTGCCATTGCTGCGGGCAGGTCATGGGCGTAGTCGTCAGTGAGACGTCAGATGGCTTTCTCGTGCAGCACAATGAGAAGGTGCGTTTCTCTTGGTGTGCACCGCTCGACTTTTACAGCTGGAACGACAATTATGTGTTGAACGTTTTAGTTCTGTGGGTGACCTGCCCGGTCCAGGTGATACAGATGGATGGCACACACTTAGCAGGCAAAGCAGTGGTGTGCGGGACGGCCCCTCCCACTTGCAGGCAGGCAGGCCTGTGAGCTGCGCTGTGGGCAAACTGTTGGGAGTTGGCGCGCCTTTGCTGCATGCTGACCATCACCACTAGCCGCCTGCGACCCTGTGCCGCCTGCAGATGACCGCCTGGGGGGCGCACGGCATGGAGTATGAGTCTGCGAGCACGAAACCTGTCCCTCCTATATGACACAGCTTGCAGCACGGCTCGCAGTTATGTAACAAGGCGCCTTCTGAAAGTTTGTACAGCTCAGTCGAGGGAAGTGTGCAGCATCGTGACTGAGCGCTGTGCAAGGACGGCAAGTTGTCGGGGCGTGGCATGAGCGGAGCGGTGCCTGCCAGAGAGCCGAAGAACAGCTGGCGCGGTGGGCGGTTCTAAGCATTGAATGAAGAGCCCCGCTGGGCATGTGAGAGCTTCAGCTGCGCTGTTTTTTTGGGCTGGTCATCACATGCAGCCATCAGGTTAGGCTGCCCGGGGCTTTGGGTGGCTGCTGCCTTAAAAATCAAAAACCTAAACTAATAACTACTGTAATATGCTACAGCTCGCTGTAACTGCTATTGTCTGCGCTGCTGATGGTACTCCCGTACTGCAGCTGCCAGCGGCCCTCAGCAGCGCTGCCGGCAGGCGACCGCAACTTGTGCGGTCTTTGGTGATCAGCAGGCCAGCTAGGCCTGCACTGTAGCTTTCCCACCCTCCCAACCTTGCTTTCCTTTCCCCGGTTGCGCTCTCTGCGCCTGTTGTTCGCGCTCATTCATTCTTGAATCATGTGCTGTCATTAGTGCCCCACTGTAACTTGGGTGGGGCACAACACCGTGCGGACCGCCCCCTACCGACAGCAGCAGAGAACAACACTAGACTTCAATGAACTGTGCCAGTCTTTCTTTTTATGATTGTGTTTTTCTATGCGGCAAGTGGCGGGCATGCTAGCATGCAAGTAGCGCGGCTGAGCACGCGGCAGGCTGAGCAACATGTGCTGTACAGTAGCAAGCAGTTTGTGTTCGACCCGGTACAGATCCAAACGCTTTGCCTGTATGGCTCGGAGATAGCTTACAAGACAAGTCCGGTCACAGGGAAAGAGGGCTGCATGGGAGGATTACTAGAAGGAATTCTGGCAAGTCCTAAGAAAAATCGGTAAGTAACAGAACAGGAGGAACGCACCTCATAAAGTAACTGAAAGAAAGGTACAAACTGTTGACGAAGCACGCAAAACCGCCTGCTACACTGGCATAGGCACCTCGGTCAGAGCACATTCCCTAGGTTGCAGCCGTACAATACAAGTAAGTGGCGCCAGTGCAAGGTAGGCCGGTCCCTGGAATATATTGTGTGTGGCCCAGGCGGGGTTGCCAAGCTTGCCCAACACACTGCGGCATGCACAGATAAGCTGCGCCTTTAGTTCAAGAGCATAATGCCAGCAACGCCTAGCAGCACAAACACCACCAACACCAGTAATGCTTTCTTCGGCAGGAAGCCGCCTGCAGCGGTATGCAGTGCATGCTGATTTGGCGCCGCTGGCAGCAGAGACGCCGTCATCAGTGCAGGATCCCAATGCTGCAGCTTAAAGTCTTCCTTCTGCCACATGTCAAGCCGCTTGAAGACGTCGGTCTGCAGGGGGGCGAAAGCAAGGTAGAGATATTACACCCCTGGTAGGTCAGGAAACCAGCCGGGGGCAGCGCCTGTGCACCCTCCCACTGCTCCTCACTGTCACTCCCGGCCCACCTGACCCTCCCCCGCCATAACCGCTGCCCAATGCCCTCTGCTTTCTCAATCCATTCGCACCTACAGGGAGACTATTCTCAAAGCAGGCAAAGTCTTCTCTGTGCCTCTACGAGCTTGCGCACCAACCTTTGCTTTCTACAAAGTAAGTCGACCCATAACGGCCCGTCCCCTGCAGCGGGCATTGCTGACACATACCTTGTCGGACGGCTTTACGTAACCAGCGTGCACCACCACTGTCTCATTGATGGGCAGACCTTTCTCCTTGCGACCCTCGTACACGCCTGCACGCAAGCAGGCGTGCAGATGCAGCCCGAGGACGTGAACTCCGATAGCCGCATATAGCACACATGAGCACCCAAGCACGTATGCAAGGGCAAGCGGCCATATTATGGCAGCCTTCCAGCACACACAAGTGGAGCCAAGGACTGCGCCTTGCAGAACGTTCACGCCGAGCTCATGCGTAACCCTTCATACGTTGACATAAGGCAAACCAATCACCCCGCTGGCCACGGTACCTGGTCAACACAACTGGCGCAGCGCTGTGTTCCCGGGCTCCGCGCATGCAACCACAAGCACTCAACATTCCCATTTTGCGGAACATAACAGATCATACAGTCTGGCCCAACTTGGCACGCAGCATCCAGATTGGGAGCCACCACACCCCACGCTAGTTGGCTTACCGACGTTGCAGAAATGGCTGGTGGGAAGGAGGCGGTACTTGATAGGTGGCACTGTGTTGCCCATCCCCAAAGTGAAAAACGGAACCATGAAATTCCTGGACGAGGAGAAAGGGAACGTGTTTGTGCAATGTTTGTGGGCTACCAATCAAGCTACTGAGGGCGAAGGCAAATGTTGCAGAGCGCGCTGAGGGAAAGACAGGGGCGAGGACGCGGGGGGGCGGGGAGGTGTGTGCTCACCCACATTACTGGTTGCATTCCCACATGTGTGTGCTTACCACAGTGGCTGCTCCCAACCCCAACGGTTCCAGTACTGCCGGGTGCCCAGAGAGTTCATGAAGTGGAATGCCGCAGGTGTGGCCCGCGCGTACCATAGTCCTGCATGAGGTGAGAGAGAACAAGAAATTTCAGGTTGTGCAATCAGGGAAGCCAAGCCTAGATTGAACCCTGTATCCGGAGCAACAGAGTCGGACAAAGTCAATTATGGAAGGGCATGTACCTCCTCATGGACTTGGTGCGCCACCAATCGTCCCCCCTCTCCCTTTGCTTCCCCACCCAGCAGCGGCCTGTGCCTCCGCCAAGCACCACATTGAGTGCAAGTGCAAGGTGTAACAGGCAGTCAACCAGACAAACAAGCAGG
>JAPTJF010000801.1:0-12618 GCA_029339195.1 Micractinium sp. NFX-FRZ
CAAGTGTGAAGGCAGCTGCAGGTTGGCACAGCAGGAGCCGGCATGCCGGCACCGGCAGTACACTCACTCAGCGGCACCTTCTGCACCACCTTGTCCTTGGAGAAGTCGAAGTCCACACACTTGTCGTCCCGTGAGTGCAGCAGGGAAGGCTCGCAGGAGGAGGCGGACTTGGCAGGTGTGAAGGACACCATGCGGTGTGGGGTGTGGACGGTGGGAAGGGCCAGCAGGATGGAGTTGTGGCGCCGCGTCTCTGTATTTATTCACAGAGGGCCCCGCGGCCCAGCTGCTGCCCGCGTCCCACATTCCCCGACCCCAAAACGGCCACCCGCGCCCTCCTCCCTCCGAAGGCGTGCAGGAAATAGCAGATCAGGCACTCCAGCCAGCACGCAGCAAGGCAGCTGACCTCCGAGGGCACCCGTGCTGGAAGCGGCGGCCCCGCTGATTGCGGTGTGGCTGCCGAGGCTGCCACTGGCCCCAGCTGCGGTGAGGCTGCCGCTGCCACTGCCGACGACCACCCTGGGCCCTCCACGCGGCCCCGCGTCCCCCCAGCGCTCGCCGCTCCAAGCGCGCACACTGCGATAGCTCTCACATTTGACCTGCATCTCGACCTCAGTGCCTTGCTTCTGCACCGCAGCGCCGGCGGCAGCAATACCTGCCTCCTGCGGGACTCTTTTTACTGTCGTCTTTTTACTCATGGACTGAGGGTTTTTATTCTGCCCGACCTCTCCTATCGCTGCCCAGCCTCTCCTGTCGCTGCCCAACGTGTCCTGCCGCTGCGCGCTGGCGGCGGCAGCGCCACCTGGCTCCTCCGCCACTCCATATTTTGCCCATGCTGCTCCTTCAATCCACCGCTGTACTATCTCCTCGCATCACCGCTCTTGAGTTCTTTCCGGACCGCGGGGTGCACCTGTCGCATCGCGCCTTTTTCGACTTCCCCCATTCGCGCTCACCCGGCTTCTCCCCGCCCGCAAAACCTTTATTGCACTGCAATACAACCGATTTACTGCGCGCCGGGCGCAAATGCACGAAAATCAATGTAAAATCGACCACCCCATGTGACAGGACCAACAGCCAATAGGACAAGCCCGTCACTGTATAGGTCCACGTAAGCAGTGGCAGAGGTGGAAGGTTGGCAGGCTCCCCATCGGTGACCGGCCTATCCCTAGATCACTCCTCGCCAATCCCCCAACTGCCGTTGACGTTCAGGGGGGTAGTGGGTTCCGTGTTCACAGCGATGGCGCAACGCAGTGATTGATCAGCAAAGCGTTTTAGGGCAAGCGCGCTCTCCGGTCCCTGGCAGCCCGCAGCTCCGCATCGCAGCGATCCCGCGATCTCTAAGGCGCGGCTCCGCCGCAGCCGTCCTGTGCCGGCCGCCCCTCGGAGCTGTCGGCTGTAGGCGTCGATGGCGGCGGCTGGCGGCGCGCGGGAGGCAGATGTGCTGTGGGCAGCAGTGACGGCTTGCTCAAAGGAGGCTGCGACAGTGTATGCCCGCGTGCTGTACGACAAGAAAGGGCGTCTCACGCGAGATGGAGCCTTGAAGCATATTGAAGAGCAGCTGGCGGCGGGGCAGGCTGGCGGCGCCTCGGCTGGCGGCGGCGGCGGCGGCGGCGGCAGCAGCCGTGCGGCCTCCAGCCGTAGCAAGAAAACTGCAGCGCGTAGTAGCACTGGCCCTGCCAGCCACAGCAGTAGAACGCTGGAGGGCAATGGCAGCTCTGATGGGGGCGCCATGGCGACTGGTGGCCCTTCAGGGCCCTCGCCCAGCGGCAGCAGCAGCACAGCCAGCGAGGCAGCTGGCAGCACAGCACCCGGCAGCAAACACCTCAACCCGCTGCGCATTTTGAAGGTCAAGCTTCTAATCGAGGAGGCGGCAGAGGTAGCGCTGAAGCGTGGGGACAGCGGGGCCTGCCGGGAACGTGTGCTGCGCCTGCTGTGCGCCGCGCAGGCGGCGGCGGCGGCCACCGCCGCGCGCCACAGCAGCTGGACGCTGCTGCGCCTGAGCGCGGAGTTGTGGCAGCTCACCGCCGGCTGCAGCGGCCCGGCTTTCAGCGCCTGCGTGCACAGCTGGCGCGCCTGGCAGGAGTGGCTGGCAAAGGAGCTGCGCCCAGGCTGGGTGATGGATCCTTCTGTCGAGCTGGGCTTCACCGAGGTCCGGCTGGCGTGGGGCATGGACCCAACCTTGGACCCGCCCCGCCACCCGGAAGAAGCAAACGCCAGCAACCGTGCCGCCACAAACGCTGCGGTGCGAGGCGCCCAGCGGGTGTGGTTGACGTCTGCCCAGGGGCTGGCGGAGCCAGACCAGCTCCTTCTCACGCAGCTGTACATGGAGCAGCTTGCGGCGTTTGAGCGCAGGAAGCAGCAGCAACGGCAGCAGCAGCAGCAGCAGGGGGCAGCGCCCTCCGGGCGACAGCAGAGTGGTGCCGCCAGCAGCAGCCAGGGTGAGGCTCTGGATGCAGAGCAGCAGGGCCGGCAGGAGCAGCCTCTGGCTGACGCCCCCTTCCAGGACAATGAGCGCGACCGCTCGCTGCTGTGGCGCTTCGGGCAGCAGGCCTGGCTGCGGGGCGCGATTCGGGAGCAGCTGGCAGCCAAGTTCCCGCCACAAGAGGAGGTGAGGACGGAGGGGTGCACAGCCGGGGGACGCAAAGCTCTGCAGTGGCAGTGGGGGTGCGGAGCGGCAGGACTGAAGGTGCCGGCTGTGAACATCAGCAGTTGAAACTCGTAGAGGCTGAAGCATGGGCACTTTAATGGGATCTGCTTCCTGCCGACCTGCTCTCCCCTGCTTGGCATGCAGGCGCCCCGTGCGGAGGAAACCGCTGGGAAGGGTGCGACCGCAGCGCCCCCTGACGCGCCCAGCAAGGTGTGCCGGGGCCTGCATCAGGTTGAGTCACTTGCTGGCTGGCAGGCAGTGCTTGCCTCCTCAAGATGATGGACACGTGTGCAATGAGCATGTTGGGGCAGGAACACAGATGAAGGTTGCTTGCCAGGAAGGGTTCCGGCCTGGCAGCAAACTGGCTGTTACAACAGTGGGGCGGCTGCTGCAGTCACTTCACCAACCAACGGTGTGCCCCTTGCTCTCCCTGCCTGCCCTCCCTGCAGATCCAGGCGTACCTGCAGAGCCGTCTGGCGGAGGTTGAGACGCTAGCAGAGGTGCCAGAGGCAGACAAGGTGTGCACGCTCAACTTGCGCTGCTGCAGGCGGGCCTGCCTCTTCAACCGAGTACCTCTGCCGCTCAACTCAAACGCACAGTGCTCAGCTTGAACACTCCCCTCCCCCACCTGCCCCCCTCCTCTGGTTCGGCAGCCACGCCAGCTGCAGGCGCTGCTGGACGAGTGCTCTGTGCCGGTGGGCGAGGTGGTGGAGCGGGTGCTGCCGCACATGGAGGGGCACGCTGGGGAGGTGAGCGGGCATGGGGGACGCATGAGCTTCCCTCCCTCCTCCCTTTCATCCGTGTGAGCCTCAACCGAGATCGGCCTGTTGCTTCTGTCTGAAGTTGTGCTGCCGCCCATCTGCCCCACTCGCCCCTTCCCGTCAGGCCCTGCGCACCGTGCTGGAGGCGGGCGGTGAGCTGCCGGCTGTGGCCTACCTGCCACCTGGCAGCGGCGAGGCCGGCGGCAGCCAGGCGCCCTCCCTGCTGCTGAGCCGGGCCGATTTTGAGGCGGCGTTTGAGCGGGCGGTGCTGGACCCCGGGGAGTGGGAGCGCCAGGTGCGGCCCGGCTGTTGGGCGATGGCGTTACGTGGCCCCGTGCTATGCCTGACGTGCCTCATGCCAGCTGGGTGTTGTGAACACAAGAGCAGGTTGGTGGCAGTGAGTGGCAGACAGGTGGCCTGCTTGAACCTTCCTGCCCCTCCAGGTGGCGAGCTTCTGGGGGCAGCTGGGCAAGCGGCACGCCCTGCGGCACGTGCAGCTGCGCTGCCCACAGGTGCGTGCCTGGCACAAGCGTGCGTGGTGTGGCGTGGCTAAAAAGCGGCCCTCTGAACAATCCATGCAGCCACCGACATCACCGTTGGCTGAGGTTCTGCTGGTACGGAGGTGCACGATTGCGAAACCGTCCCCTGCTTTCTTTCTGCCCCCCTATGCATCGCACAGCTTCAGCAGCTGCGACCCCTCGCCGCCACCCAGCTGCACCGCCGGCTGCTCTACCAGCAGCAGCAGCCGCGCCTGTGGCATGCCGGCAGTTGGCTCCATCCGAGCGGTGCTGAATCTTCTAGAGCTAGCCCCTCTGGGGCAGCTGCACCAGGCTGTCGTGGCCTACTCCACTGCGCACCAGCGGGGCGGGTCGGCACCGCCTGAGGCCGAGCTGCATCAGATGCTGACGCAGGTGGCGGCTCCTCATTGACCTCCTCATTGCCCTGCTCCAGACCAGGAGGCTATGCTGCCCTGCCACATGCCGGGACAGTGCACCTTCATCCCACAGCACTAGCGGTCAGGAAGAGCTCTCAGCCACCAGCAACGCGTGCCGTGCCCCGATGCATGCGCTTGCTTGTCACCCTGTGCCCGCTGGTCCCACCCTGGCAGGCCTGGCGGCGAGTGCTGGACCCGCATGCGCCCGCTCTGGCGTGCTTTGAGGGAGTGCTGCGGTCGCAGTTGCTGCGCGCCTCAGGTGAGTGATCCCGCCCGTGTGTGCGTGTGTGTGTGGCGGCTGCCATGCGTTGCTTGCTCACTGTTGTGGCATCCCTCCTCCTTCCATCTTTTTATTGTGGCACGTGGTGAGGCAGGGGCTACAAGGCCCGCTTGCAGACAGCGCCCAGCAGTTTTGTTGCTCATCAAACCTGTGGAAGCCAGTTTGGGGTTGCCTGGCTCGCATCTCCCAAGGGTCACCCCCGCCCTGCTGGCCTCCCGCTCCCCAACCTGTGCAGACACAGCACAGGCAAGCACGTGCGCAGCTGCAGCTCGGGGGTCCCGCGCCTGCCGTGCTTTGGGACACCGACAGCAGCCGATCAGCCGATCAGCAGCTGCACTTCACAGTGCAGCTGCACGTGTGTGTTTCTGCAACGATGCCAGCAATGCTGACCTGAGTGCAGGGCCGGACGCTGAATGTGCACCACCACTGTGCTGCTAGCGCTGTCGATCTGCATGCGGGGGTCTAATGCCGGGCCTGCCTCACGAACGCGCCTTGCTGGCCTGCAGGAGGCCCCGCTCTCCACCCTGCTGCGGGGGGAGGCGCTGCTGCGGGCAGACCTGGCTTCCGGCAGCCAGGCTGGGCGTGCAGAGGTGGTTGCAGCTCACTGGCAGCTGCGCTGTGCACACGACGACATGCCGCCGCTCGACGACCAAGTGAGATGTGTGAGCGTGTGCAAAGCAACCATTCTGTGAGGTGCCTACCGGGGGAGCTGCCCAACACCCCGCCATGCTGCGACATCCACGGAGGATGCAGTGCCGTGCCGCACGTAGTTGGCACGCGTGGAGAGAGTGTGGTTTCAGCACACAGTGCCTCTTCGCCTCCCCGCCTCCCTGCCTCCCTCCTGCAGGACGCTCAGCAGCAGGTGGAGCAGGCGCACCGGTTCTCGATTCTGACCGCGGCTACAATGCTCATGCCTGGCATTACCGCTGTGCAAGTCCTGGCGTGTGCCAAATGGAGCGCGCTGGTTGCCTCGTTGGGGGGCGAGGGCGGGCACCAGCGTGCAGCGCTCGAGCTGGTGAGAAGGTTGGCGGGCGGGCTTGCGCAAAGGGCCGCGGGCGGTCGTCAAGGGGCAGCGCTCGAGAGCTCTTAACTGAGGCTGTCCCATGTTGTGGTGCCAGAAGCGAGGCCACAGGTTCAGGGCTGTGGACCCGCTCGAGGTGGGTGTTTGACACTCTACTCGGACTTTCTTCGCACTCCCTGGGAGACACCATTCACATCAAGTCCCGCTCGTGCCCCACTTACCTGGACTTCTGCCCGTCCTTGCATCCCGACCGTATGCCCCATCCTCAGGCCAAGCAAGCCATGGTGGACGGCTGCCTGCAAGCGCTGCACCTCCTGCGCCGGCGCGGGTGCCTGCACACCGCCTGGGAGGCGACTATGATGATGTACTTTGCAGGACTGGGTCTTGAGCCGCCGGGCCCGGCACCAGGTATGACCCGGCAGGGTGAACTGCGGCAGCAGGTCAGGCAGGCAAACCGATGATGCTCAGTTTTGTTCTTGAGTTCATGACTTGTCATTGGTGCTGGCGCTCCGTCACGCCTTGGCAACACAAGCAGGCCGTCCTTTACTCTTCCTTTCGTCTGGGGGCGGTGAGAGACGCCCCTGTTCTGGTGCAAATGCAGGTGACAAGTCGTCCCTGGATTGCCTGCGGCACCTAGGCGGCCTGCCGCTCACCGCCCTGGTGCCGCTGCACGCTGTGTGCTGCTGGATGGTGGGGGCCAGCTTTGACGACGTGGAGGACCTGGGGGGGCAGGCGCAGGTGCAGGGGGTGGCGTGACGGAGATCGAGGGCAGGCAACCAGTGTGCCGCTTTGGGAAGCAAGCGTGCATGTGAGACGGAACAGTCAGTACAACAAGTTGCAGCAAGCAGTTCGCTGCAGGCACTCGACCTGATCATCCTCATCACTCTTTAGTGTGTTCAAGCTCAACACTGGCACAATTGCTAATCTGTGTGCAGGTCCTGCTGGCAGAGGCGGAGCAGGCCCTGGAGCTCTCTGGCGGCAGCGTCAACCTCACAGCGGCGTCGGTAGAGGCGGCGCTGCAGCCGGCTGAGGTGGGCGAGGTGCCGCGGGCACCACGGCTGGTACCACGCAGAACAGGACAAGTGGCAACCAACCTTGTTGCTGCTTTGAGCCTGCTTAGTGGGGTATTAGTGCACAGCCAGCGGAACCCAGGGCAGTTTGTTTACCCCCTCACCCATTTTGCCCATTGCTTGCAGGAGGACCTGCTGGGAGGCGGCCACCTTCTGCTCGGCTTGGGCCTGCCCGGAGCTGCCCCCATGAGCAACCTGGATGCAGCAGAGGCCGCGGCCGCCGCTTTGGCGGGGCTGGCAGAAGGCAGGCGCAGCATGGCTGCGAGCGCCTTCCCGCCGCCCCGCATGCAGCCTGACACTGGCAGGTGCGCAGGCAGGATGCAGTTGTTTGCACTGTGGGAGCTTGGAGTGTGCCCACAGTGCAGGCCAAGGCATTGTTCATTGTCACTTGCAGTGCGCAGTCTGCTTGGAAACCGTGAGGTAGCCACGCCATGCAGCGCTGATCTGTAAGCCATATACAGCAACGCTTGATGTGCACCTCATCCCATCAACCTGAACCTCATCTCCTATCCCTGCCCCTGATTGCAGCGCTGCTGATGCCGGGCTGACGGTGGAGGCATGCCGTGGGCTGTTGGTCAAGGTGTGCTTTTGTGGGAGCTCCGGGTTCATCAGGGCGTTCATGAATCAGGGAATGAGTGCTTGGGTCTGGTTGAATCAATGGCAGCGTGCTTGGGCTTGGTCGTGCGCCAGCAACTAGAAATGGAGCGGAGCAAGTACAATTTGCAAGGCATGACAACAAACATTCCGTTGCACCTGTTGCAGGAAAGCTTTCTGGCAGAGGCTTCTCTCGTGATTCACGGCACCTGGGAGCAAGCGCTTGCCGGCTTCCGTGCAATCCGGGACCACGCACAAGCGCTGGCCACTCTGCCCGACGCAGAAGAGCAGCAGGCAAGTTGTTTCGAGCTAGTAAGGGGTGTGCATGCTGTTGTGTCAGAGAGCGGCTCTTTTCAGCGTGCAATACGCCCCGTGTCGCGCCTACTTAACCTGCCCAACCAGCCCCGCCCTGCCTTGCCTGGCTGCCCCGTGCAGGAGCGGAGCCCTGAGTTCCGCCGGCAGCTAGGAGAGGCCATGCAGAGCTGCGTGGCAGCCGGGAAGGCCTTTGCATCAGCCGAGGCGATGTGGACTGTGGCGTCCCACGTTGCCCTGATGGCAGAGCAGGCCCTGGCGCAGCGGCACAACACGGCATCCAGGCAAGATCTGTTGAAAGCGGGCACTGCCTGCGAGCTTGTCCAGAAAAGCTGACTGAAGGTCAGCGCCTCAGTTGGCGTGCAAGTGATGACACATGCAGGGGCTGTACCTTAGTGCTGCTGAGTTGGGCTTGCCAAGTGTTGCCCTGTGTCTGATGTGCAGGGACACAGCGTCTGCTGCCCTAGCAGCCGCAGGAGTGCCGCGGTCGACAGGTGAGGCAAGCAGGGGGGGTGGTGCGTGCACCGCGCCTGCATCCTGCTGCATCAGGCAACGGCTCTGCCGCAGGGGCAGTGTCAGGCAGGGACAGTGGCCCGAGATTGCGACATCCAATGTCAAGAAATGCTGCTCCCAATCCGTGCAGGCCGAGAGGGAGGGCATGCAGCGGACTGCTTGCTGCTGACTGTCTTGGAGCGTGCCGCAAGCTCTGCGCCGCGCGTGCAGTTCCTGCGCAGGCTGCTGGGCGTGCTGTCATCCCAGCACACGCACGCCAGCGCCACGCTGCCCGCCCGGCTGTGGCAGCTGCAGGACATGCAGTGGGCACTCAGGACGGAGGTGCTGCAGGCCCGCAGGTGATCTCGCGGCACTATGGCTGGGGCAGGCCCGCTGGTGGTACCATGTCTCTGTGCACCAGGCTGTGCCTACTTTGAAGAATGCACACTCAGTGTTTTGGCAAGGAGCAGCTAAGTTCGATAAAGCAGGATGTTGCCTGGCTGCCTGAGCGCTGTTGGCCTCCATTGACCGTGGCTGCTTCTCCCCGCATGTTCAGGAGCATGGCGCGCTCCCATCGCGTGCCGCTGCACCGCCCGCTGCTGGAGGGGCTGCTGCGCCACTGCCTGGCCGACCGCTGGGCGCGGGCGGCAGAGGAGCAGGGTGAGCGCCTGCGCTTGCATGCACGAGTTTTCACTCAAAATTTCAAATGCAGTCGGATCGCAAATGACTGAATTTGCAAGCACACCGAACCCTGAGCATTGGCGCCCCCATCCCGCTCCCTGCCCTCGCTCTCTGCCACGCACCCCTGCACATTGTGCAGAGCAGCAAGAGCAGGAGCGCCGCCGCCTGCTTCCGCCCCACACCGCGGGAGCTCCGCCCAGCACCTCGGCTAGCGCAGCAGCCGCCCCGGCCTCTGAGCAGTCAGCCGCTGGGCCAGATAGCCAGGCCAAGCTGCAGGCGGCAGCAGAGGAGCATGAGGAGCAGCGTCGGCAGCAGGAGGCTGCAACTGCGGCAGCCGAGGCGGCAATGGCGGCTCTGGTGGCGGAGGAGGAGGCACAGGTGGCCAGCGAGGCGGCCAAGGCTCAGAAGAAGGTGGGTCCATGCTGTATGTTCTGTTCCATTATGAGACAAGTGAAGGATAATGACAAATCCTGCACCTTGCCTTGCATCATGCAGCTGCGTAGTCGGGCTGTGCGACAGTGCTTGTACTAGCTTGCTGTGGTACTTGTACTAGATACTGTGGTTTACAACTGTGGTGCACCTGGATACCCGACCAAACAACCGTAGCTGATACCACGGCCTGGTGCCTGCCCCCGCTGAATCGCAGACTGCTGCTCGCCGCGCCAGAAAGCAGCGGCAGCGGGAGCTGACTGCCGCCGAGCTTGCTGGGGAGGTGGCCACAGCGGCAGAGCCGGCGCCGGCGCCACCAGCAGCAGAGGAGGAGGAGGAGGAGGAGGAGGAGGGGCAGCAGGCGGGCAGTCAGGCACGTCAGGCCAAGGAGGAAGGGGCTGCAGCAGAGACGGATGCAGAGAACAACACGGGCCAGGGTGCTGCCTCATGGCAGCAGCAGCAGCAGCAGCAGCAGCAGTGGCAGCAGCAGCAGCCACGGAAGCAGCAACACAAACAGCAGCGGCAGGGGCGGCAGGAAGTGAACCAGCCAGCTGCACGCGTTGGGAGCAAGAGTCGCGGCACACGCAACGGCACTGCTGGTGTGGGCCTGGTTAGCTCTACGGCGGCGGCTGCTGCTGCAGCACTGGCAACGACTGTCATGGCAGATTGTGCAGCTGCCAATGCCGAGGCCACCACAGCCCCGGCAGCAGAGAGCCCCAGGCCGCATACGCCCACCAAGCAGCACAAGCAGGCGGGAGCCTGGGCCGCTGCTGGGATGGGGCCGCACACGCCAGCGCAGCACCCATCCGGTCCCGTTAGGGCCACCAATGGCGCAGCGCACGGCGCTTCTGGAGCTGAGCAGGCACCAGTGTGGCAGGAGGGAGCGTCAGCATTTGCATCGGGCACAGCTGCCACCACAGCCAAGCCAGCATCCACAGCAGGGGCGGCAGCAGGGCGGGCAGCCACCACAGCAGCAGCCAAGTCACCCAAGCCACCCCCGGCAGCAGCAGCAGCAGCAGCAGGAGCAGGAGTAGCAGCACAGCCAGCAGTGTCACTACCCATTGGTGCAGTCGAGCCTGCCACGCAGCCGGCTGTTCCTGCAGCAGAGCCCCAGCCTTCTGGCAGCCAGGTGCAGGATGCGCTGCTGCCACAACCGGCGGCAGCTGCAGCAGCCTTCCAGCCGCCACTGGCTAGCTCGGTTGGGGCCTCGAGCTTTCCCACAATCAGCCAGGGCACCAGCACAGCTCCACGCCCCGCTGCCCCGCAGCGTGCAGCCAGAAAGTACAACCCGTTGCTGAACGCCAGCAGCGGCGGCACTCCAGGAGCACAGCCACTGCAGCCGGCGGCTGTCCTGCCGCTGTCGCCTGTGCTGCCACAGCCCGCAGTGGGACCAGCCGCGCGGCCCGCTGGTGCACAGCTGGCAAGCCTGCCTGCTGCGCCGGCTCAGCAGCCCCCGCTGCCGCTGATGCCAGCAGCGGCAGGCATGCCACACAGATTCTCGCAGACCCTCTCCCCGCCCAAGCCGCACCTGTCTGCGCCCCAGGCGGCCGCCATGCTGCTGCCGCAGGTGCCGGCACAGCAGCTGAAGGGCGAGGCTCCTGTTGCGCCAGCTGGCAGGCTGCCGCTGATGCCCTTGGGCTTAGCAAGTACTGCTGCCCAGGCAGCTGCAGGTGCATCCCTGGCGCCAGGCATGCAGCCAAACGGCCGGGCTGTGGCAGCAATGAATGGGCTGCCCACGTCAGGGGATGCTCACTTGCTGGGCTGGTCGGTGCTGCCAGCGGAAGAGCAGGCTGGTAACATCCCCAGCCTCAGCAGCAGCTCTGGTCGAGGCAGACCTCTGCGGGCGGCACCTGGCGCGAGCATGGGCGGTATGGGCTGGGGTCATGCCCCAGCAGCAGCAGCAGCGCGACAGGACAGCAGCAGCGGCAGCAGCTGGGGACCTGACACTCTCAGCTCTGCCAGCAGCCTGTCCGTGCAGATTGGGACAGTGGGAGAGGAGAATGCACCTCCCCTGTTGGGCAGCTGCAGCCTGGGGCTGGACTCTCTGCCTGGCCAGGGCAGCAGCCGTGCCTTGGGCGCAACTGTGGCACACCTGGCCAGTTTGGCGCAGTTGCAGGGCAGCTGCCAGCGCCCGCTGAATGGCCATCCAAGCAGCGTGCGCCCACCTGAGCCACCGCAGCAGCAGCAGCTGGATCTGGCTGGGCTGCGCAACCAGTGGGGAGAGTACAACTGCTTCCTGAACGTCATCATTCAGTGCCTCTGGCGCTGCGCCGCCTTCCGACAGCTGGTGAGGGGAGGGTGGGATGGGATACCAAGTTGTGAACTGGCAGGTGCAGCGCTATCCAGTGTACACATGTACTGGCCAAGCATGGCATATCGTCGAGGACCTGATTACTGGCGTTAGGGTTATAGATATACAGTGCACGAACAGACTACGGTCGAGGTGCAGGTACCGCTGTTGGCTTGTCTTGCCTTGTCTCCTCAGTTGTCGGAACAACAGTTTCGACTCAAACGTAGTAGACCTGCGTGATCAGTTGCATGCACAGCCTGTATACATGTTTGAGTAGAACTGTTGTTTCGACAAGTACATTGTCACTGCCACCTCAGCTCGCCTTGCTCTACCTCCCTCCACCCTGCCAGGTGCTCTCCTGGGCGCCCCGATTCTACAAGTCCCACCCCGTGGTGTTAGCCCTGCGCCGGCTGTTCAAGCAGCTGCAGCAGCAGGAGGCGGCGGCTGCTTCTGCTGGCTCGGCGGCAGCGGCCACCGCCAGTAGGCGGGTGGTGGACCCCTCTGAGCTGCGCCTGGCGCTGTCCAGCGCCGCTGAGCGCAAGTTTGAGATTGGTGAGTGAGGCTGCAAGTGGGTGTGACGATGAAGTGGGGTGCACAGCGTGGTGGCCCGTCTGCACAGGCACGTGTCGCATCCAGCCATTCATCAATTGAAGGGCAAAGCAGCTAACACTGAGTGTGTGCTGCTTCTGGTGGCCACTTACTCCCCTGTCCCACGCCCGCAGGCGAGATGAATGACGCGGGCGAGGTGCTGCTGACAATTTACGAGAGCATTGACAGCGTCACGCAGGCGAGGCAACGCCGAGTGGATAGACTGTTTGCCATTTTCAGCCTGAGCGCCCCGGCAGGGGCGCCGATCAAGTTACTGCACCCATGCTGCAGCATCATTCAACTGCATGCAGGCTTCACTGACAGCTGCAACCTAGTTTCACCAGCTTCCTGGCCTGAATTGAAAGTGGGGTTTCTCTCTAAATCCACCTCAATCCCCCTCTGCAGGCCCAGCGCCTGCCCAGCTGCATGGAGCCGCTCGTGGGCATGCCGGTGGAGGAGGGCGTGGCGTGCTCGGCCTGCCGCATGCCCAGCCACCAGCAGCAGTACACGCAGTACTTCTTC
>JAPTJF010000802.1:0-12586 GCA_029339195.1 Micractinium sp. NFX-FRZ
GGCATGGCCTTCGGGCCCTACGCCCAGCCGGCTTCCTCAATCCACGCCTAAGGGCGTATTCTTTCTTTCTTTCTTTCTTTCTTTCTTTCTATCGGTCCTGCGAGGGCAGTAAGGAGGAGAGGCGCTTGGCAGGCAGGAGATGCGCGAAGGGTGCGGTGTGGTGGCACAACAGGCCTGACTGTGTTTTCCCCTCTAAAGCAAGAAGCATGCCCAAGCCACTTCCCCGGCTGGCAGCGGCAGATCACCTGCCATTTTACAGGTACAGAGCAGTCCATGTTGCCCCTGCATCGTCCGAGCGCCATACGTAGCCCGACGACGCCACGGCAAACATGCGGGTGCCGCCTGTGCGGGAGATGGCCACGGACCACCAACTGCCTAGCCCTGGAGTGTAGCGCTTAATGCTCCATGACAGATACATCTGGGAGTTGTACGTGAGCGTGAAGGTGATGATGTAGCCTCCATTGTCCGCAACGACGCCCTTGAGTCCGTCGGAAGTGCCGGCCACGCTCCTGAAGTTTCCGGAGAGCCCGGTCCACCACCACTGCTTCTGAGTCGTGGCATCATACTGCAGCGGCAGGGTGGGGCAGCCAGGCGGGGTGTGGCAGGGTCGTGTTTGGGTGTGGGGCTGGGAGCCCCCGGAATGTGTGGGGGGGCAGCATGGGCATGGCAACAGTAGCAGTTCATATGTACATGTGGCAACAACTAGTGAAGCACAGCGGTGCATGAGTCGGTGTGCAAGATGGCATTTCTCCCGCAGACGGATGTTTCAACGCTTGTGTCGCAATCTAGCCGGCAGTGGCAGGTGCGGCAACAGCGACGACGTAATGAGGGGGCTGCCAAAGTCGGATGAGGTTGGGAGTTGACAGCTTAGATCCGGAGCACCACTTCAATGCCATACCTTGCAATGCACTGTACAGCCAAGCTTCACAAGCAACCTACCAAGTAGAGGTGGTTGCCGCTTGTGCTCTTTGAGGAAGTGGCCCAGACCCTGCAAAGCAACAAGGAAGAAGGAAGGCAGGAGAGGATGCTCGCATACCAAGGTCGGTTGAATGCATGCGTCGTGCCTTAGTGTGTGCATGCTGACCCACGCAGCAAAACCCAAAGGAAAAAGGAAATAGAAAGGAAATGTACTCCCTTAGGCGTGGGTTGACGAAACTGGGACGTGGTAAAGGCCTCCTATCGGTAGGCTTCCGTTGGTTGCCCCCTCCTATCAAGTCCGAAGACTATCATACAGGGTATGACGTAACACGTCAACCCTTAGGAGGGCCCAGCTACGATGATGTATCATTATCCTTCCGGCATAACCGTACCACTTGAGTCAAGTCATCAGCACGACTTGTACCCCGGTCTCCTGGCAGACAGCTTCGCATCGGTTACCACTACACTATCCGGTGGTGTCCCAGGGCGGGGGGGCAAAACCCACACTTCCCAAGACCTGATGTGGTGCCGGGTGCTCGTGCAGCTGCTAATGGAAAGCAGCAAGCAGAAGACGAATATTCCAGCCGAAGGCGTAGGGTGGAGCCAAAGGCAACCATACGCGACAAGGCATGTTGCCACTGCTGCTGCCAAGGCAGGGCACTGCGGTCCAAACAGCGTGCCCCGCGGCCGGGCAACTGCTCCACGCTTGTTGCGCCGAATCTGCCCCCGCCCCACACCACCCACACCGCAGTGTGTTTGCGTGCAGCAACCAAGGCATCTCACCTGTCGCCGGACGAGGTTGTGGACAGGCTGACCCAATTCCGCTTGTAAGTGATGACCTTTTTCCAGGTGTCGCCGTAGTCATCGCTGCGGTAGACATAGCCGCCCGCAAGGTCGCCGCCCCACCCTCCCGCATACACGACTTCGCCACTGTCGCTGACAGCCATGGCAGCCCAAAACTCGTTGGGGGCAGCCAGGAGTGTGCCGGTTGCGGGCCGTGCCAGGGGGTCATCATTGTCACCCCAACCCAGGTTGAACAGCCAGATCTGGCCATCAGCATTGCCGGCGTAGACGAAGTTGGGGGTCCATGAGCAGGCCAATGATTGCCACTTCCTGCTTGTGCTGGTGAAAGACTCGGCGCGGCTCACCCACACGTTTGCGTAAAGCGTGCCAACACTATCACCATACCCACTGGTGGAAGCCACCAAGTTGCTGCCGGTATATCCAACGCAAGCATCCTTCCAGGTCTTTGACAATGTGCCCCGCCTCCATGTCAGCCCGCCGTCGGTGCTGACGCGCCGTACGCCAGTTGTAGGGAGGACCATAACGGTGGATCCGTCACCATTCATTGCCACGCCCTGCCAATATCTGCAGCACCGGGCAGAGAGGTGGGCACGGAGGTCAGCCCGGGTGGCTGCCTGGACGCAACAAAGCACGTGGCGTGGGCTGCTAGCGTTGCAGCTGTAAGCGCGGGCCGGCCCCGTCTGCCTTTGATGTTGCAGCTGGTGGTGGTGGTTGGGCTGCTGCTGCTGCCGATGTTGCAGCTGCTGGGACACAGGTAGCGCTGCAGCGCTGAGACCCAAAATACTTGCCAGCTTTATGCTTGATGATCCCAGCAGTGAATTGTGAAGTAGCTGTCACCACGTGCCACAGTGTTCCCCTTGATGAAGGACCATTCTGCCCACACAGCATGCCCATGCGTCTACGCATTGCTACGCAAGTACACTCACTGGATGGGAGGAGGAGGAGGGCGGGGGCTGGGAGGGGGCCGAGGCGGAGGAGGCCGCGGGGAGGGAGGCCTTGGTGAGGGGGGTGGCCTGGGGGAGGGCGGAGGCCTTGGTGAGGGGGGTGGCCTGGGGGAGGGCGGAGGCCTTGGTGAGGGGGGTGGGCGGGGCGGGGGAGGTGGAGGTGGCCTTGGCGGTGGCGGCGGCGGGGGCGGGGAGGGACGAGGTGGGGGCGGAGATGGGGGCTTGGGTGGGGGAGGCGGGGGGCTTGGTCGGGGCGGCGGCGGCGGCACGGCAGGTGGGGGAGGCGCTGGCGGGCACTTGGTGGAGCTGATCCAGACTCGGTGGTGAGTGCTGCAGGCAGTTGCAAGGTGGGGTGGGCAGGGGCGAGCTTGACTACACCTCACAGGTGCGGCAGACACAGCATGGTTCACGCTGATCACAAACCAGCAAGCAGCCCCGCCAGTTGCCATGCTCCAGTGATAGCAGTGGTAGCAGTGGCAGGCATGAGGCCGCAGCAGTGGGACGGCGGCTGCAAGTGCCAGCGGTCACTGGGTAGAGTGTGCTTGTTTGTCCAAGAGCACGTTCTCACCTGCAGTTTGCGTAGACAACGTCATCCATTTCCCAGCGCCCACCCGCATTTATACCCCAGTGCGCTACTCCGCCTTGACTGCAAAGGCGAGAGGGGGCAGAACAGCACGAGCTGGGCTGGTTACCAGAGGGATACCGTTTTGTATTACCCATGCATGCACCCCAGCTCCGCCTGGGGTGGTTTTATGCGAACTAAACAACTCCCTGCTCCCTCTAAACAACTCCCTGCTCCCTGTATATAATGCCCCCGACCAAGGCTGTTCCTCACAAGAATGGGAAGGAGGTCAAGGCATAGTCAGCCCGGTCCCCGTAGCCATCATTTGCTCCGGCAGGAAGAATGGCTGCGTGCGGCGCGCAAGAAGCGCCAGGAAGGGGGGTTGGGGGGTGCGTTTGTCTGGCAGCACGGCCAACTCCCGGGGGGGAGAGGCAGTTGTTTGCGTGCACGCGGGTACGCCTTGGTACGGCGCCTCAACCAGAAGAATGAGGAACTTGCATTTGCATTGACCCCCGTGCTGCGTCCTCCAAACACAAGGAGTCGTCCCCTGTGTGTGCGCCTTCACGCAGCTGGCACAACCCTTCAAGCTGTCGGTGCGCCCTTCTCCTCACTCACCCGTGTGGTCCGACCTAAGTGTGTACCAGCCGGGATAAGCGCCACCATTGTAGTTGATGTTGATCTTGTCTACGTAAGATGGGCTGTTACTGGCGTACAGCCACAGCTGAGTAAAGCTGGCGCTGGTGCTGCAAGGTAGGGGCATGACACACAGGTCCGGGGGTCGGGTAAAGTTGGTCCCGCAAGCATGCTCCGCCACCCACAGCATCAGCTGAGGCAGGCTGCTGTGCTGAACGGGCACGTTTCGAGGCACGCTCTTGTTGCAACTGAGGATCACAGGCTGGCACGATAGCGCATCTGCAGGTGGCTATGTGGATCTCTTGCGACACATTGCCGCCCTCCCACGCTAAATGGCAATGTGCACGTCCTCCATTGGCAAGACTAGCCCGCCCTGTGCAACGCACGGCTGAACCTGCCGCACTTACGTGAAATGCAGGAGTCTGCTATGGCAGCTGCTTCTGCCCCAGAACCTGCAGGCACGGCATCATCATCAACAGCCGAGGTGTTGGCTATGCAGAGCGCACAGTGCGAGCACAGGTCGCGGGTGCAGAGCACACCAGAAATGCATCACGGGATGGGTGTGTTGTATGAAGCGTGCACGCAGATCTTGTGCATCAGCAGCTGCCTTCATGCAGCTCGCAGCATGTCGTTTGCCTCAGGTTGCGGGGACTAGACAGACGGCCAAGAGCCTGCGAATCAGGGGTGCCAGGCAGTGACGGCGGGGGGAAGCCTGTTGGATGACATCCGTGCAGGCTTGCTGCGCACCTCACTGGCTGCTGTGTGGAGGGTTCCACAGGCATGCCAGTAGCACTCCCACCTTCATGCGCCCCAGGTAGTGCCTTTACGCATCCAGGCAGGCAGGCAGGCAGCTCACCCCACCCCGACAGGCCCACGCACATCGGGTTTGACGTGGCCCCAGCTTGCAGAGGCCAGTGAGCCATCAGTGCCCAGCGCGGCATTGGTCACAACCGGGTAGCCATCCTCTGTAGTGCGCACGTTGAGATCCGGCTGGGTGCCAACCTTGCGCTGCAGGAGCAAGGGGGGCACGGAAGGAACACGGCATGCCCTTGAGGCGGCCAACAGAGGTGTGGGCCCCGCAGATGGCACACCACCACCCCTCCGTGCTGGCTACCAGCTTGCTGGGCGAGGCGGCAGCTGCACAGCACTGCTGTCCACGTGTGTCAATTGTTGCATGCAGGAGCACTGCTTCACGAGGATCAGCAGCCCAGCAGCACAACACAGCAACTATATTGACGAAACAACAGCCCTCCGATGTCGGGCCCAGCTCAACCCTTCAAGCCTGACTCTCCAGCATGCATCCCTGGCCCTCTCGCTAAGCAGCACGCGCATCCCCAAACACACTGCATCCTAAGCTTGGCAGCCAGTCGGGCGTTGCAGCGGCACCTCACCAGGTAGGAGAGCACCAGCTTCCAGCAGGTCCCATCAGGAAGCCTCTCCAGGCTGCCGCTGCCCGGCACGACATTCTCAAAGCCAAACCAGGCGGGAGGCGGAGGAGGGCGGGGGGGCGGGGGTGGGGGTGGGGGACGCGGTGGGGGAGGCGCTGGCGGGCACTTGGTGGAGCTGATCCAGACTCGGTGGTGAGTGCTGCAGGCAATTGCAAGGTGGGGTGGGCAGGGGCGAGCTAATGGTGGGCAGCTATGATAATGTCAGGCAGCTGCGCCAGCAGGGGATCCGCAAGGGGGCCTGCACTGCATCCACAATGCCAGCGGAAGAAGGAAGAGACGGCTGTGACAGTAACAGCAGCAGCTGCAGCCGCAGCTGCAGAGGCAGCAACTGCAGCAACGGCAGGGGCGGCAGCGGCAGTGGCGGTCACACGGGACATTTGGCTTGCCAAGACCACTTGCACACCTGCATTTTGCACCATTGAAATCGTCCATTTCCCAGCGGCCGCCATCGTTTATACCCCAGTGGGCGACATCCCATTGGCTGCGCAGGAGCAGGGTAGCGGGCAGTATTGCATGTGTCTGGGATTGTTGGGAAGGCAGCACTTTGTGTTAGCCTTGCAATCACGCTTTGGCACCAACGTTATTGAAGGCCCAAACCCAGACACTGCCTGAGACTGCTGGCAGCAGCTCTCTGATTCCTGCAGCACAGCTGCCCTGCACACGGGTGCTCCTTACTAGAATGGGAAGGACGTCAAGGCCCGGTCGCCTTGGTCTGCAAAGCCACCGTTTGCTCCGGCGGGAAGGAGGGCTGCGGGCAATGGGAAAGCAATGGGAAATGCACCAGGAAGGGTGCGGGGGGGGCGGAGGGGCGCGGGGCGTGTGGGGGGAGGTGGGCGTTTCACTGGTGGCAAGGCCACCTCCGGCGGGAGGGGCAGTTATCTTGCGTGCACCTGCAAGTGCCTTGCTACGGTTGTTTGCGGCCCGAACAGACACATTGGGAGCCAGCACTTACATTACATTGATTGCCCCGTCCTCAATCACACACATGGAGTGGTCCCCTGCATGTGTGCGCCTTCACGCAAGCTTGCACCACCACACGCGCGCACCCTTCACACATCTCAGCCACCTCCTCTCTCACCCGTGTGGTCCGACATGAGTTTGTACCAGCCGGGATACGCGCCGCCATTGTAGTTGACATCGGCCCTGGGTGTGTACGAGGGGCTGGCGCTGGCGTACAACCACAGCTGAGTAAAGTTGGAGTTTGTGCTGCAAGGCAGGTCATGATAACAGGATGGGGGTTGTTGTAACTGTTCAACAAGGCAACGTAGGTTACGAAACGTGCGCTGCCGCAACAGCACCAACAGTGACAGGGTTCTGTGCTTGAAAGGCTACCGCCAAGCCAAAATCTCGTTGCCACTGAGCTTCAGAGGCTGACACCATCGCACATCCGCAGCCAGAAGGATGAATGGGGATCTTGCAGTGCACCGTGGGCCTGCTGCGATTCATGGCCAGTTCCTTTCTCTCATAGAAATGAGAACCCCGCACTGACAGCTGTGCCAACACCTGGCTGAACCTGCCGCACTTACGTGAAATGCAGGAGCCTGCTATGGCAGCTGCTTCTGCCCCAGAACCTGCAGGTACAGCCATCAGCGATAGGATGTCAGGTGCTGGCTGTGCACATTGTGTCCTTGACGCATGCACACAGATCTTCTGCCTCAGCAGCTGCCTTCATGCAGCCCACAGCAAGTGTGCTTGCCTCAAGTTGCGGGGACCAGTCAGCAGGCCAAGAGCCTGCATACCGGGGGGATGAGTTAGGCAGGGGAGTTGAGCGTGTTGGTTGATGCACCGCTTGGCGGCTGCCTGCCCGTGCCCACGCGTTTGTATGGTAGCTGGCTGGTGCCTCTGGCTTAATTTCCTGTTGCGTTTCTTCAACCCCACGCCCTCGGGCTGTCATCTCTTCTTCTTCTTCCCGTGCAGACGCGCAGGCTTGCTGCACACCTGCCTGGCCGCTGTGTGGCAGGCTCCGCAGCCGTGCCGGCAGTGTCCCTCCAGCCTGACTCGCCTGCCCTCGGGACACACACCCTTGTGCCAGTAGCGCAAGGCAGTGGGGGCCCTGTGGCGCACTGTAACAGGCAGCAGGCTGTCCAGAAGGCCAGCGGGCACCTCATCCCATTGTGATCCAACCACGCACCTCTGGTTTGACGTGGCCCCAGCTCGCGGCATCCAGTGAACCATCCGTGCCCAGGGATGCACTGGTGATCACAGGGTAGCCTTCTGCTGTGGCGCGCATGTCCAGCGGCGGCTGGGTGCCGTTCTTGCGCTGCAAGGGCAAGCGGAACACGACAGAAACACAGTGGGCCTCGTGCGGCAGTCAGCAGCGGTGCGGATCCCCATTGTGCACACTTCCCGGGGCCTCCCTGCTGGTGACCACACTGCCAGCCTGGTGGAGGGCCGGGCCGCAGCACGGCACAGAAGAGCAGCACAGACAGCACAATACACTGAAGGGAAGTCGGTCCCGCCCATCCAGCCCCGCTCTCCAGCACGCCACGAACCCGCGCAACCTATCAACAGCCATGCGCATGCCCCGACACACTGCATCCTAAGCTTGGCAGCCAGTCGGGCGTTGCAGCGGCACCTCACCAGGTAGGAGAGCACCAGCTTCCAGCAGGTCCCATCAGGAAGCCTCTCCAGGCTGCCGCTGCCCGGCACCACAGTTGCAAAGCCAAGCCAGGCTGGAGGGCTTGGGGGCGGGGGTGGGGGCGACGGTTTGGGTGGAGGAGGTCTGGGAGATGGAGGGGGTGGAGGCGGTGAAGGGGGCGGCATGGGCGGGAGTGGCGGCGGGGGAGACGGGGGGCGCGGGGGAGGCGGCGGCGGGGGAGAGGGAGGTGGGGGAGAGGGAGGGGTCGGGGGCGACGGGCTGGGTGGAGGCGGTGGTGAAGGCGGTGGGGGGGGAGCAGGAGGCGGGGGTGACGGGCTGGGAGGGGGTGGGGGCCGGGGCGGGGGCGCGGGCATCAGGTAGGCGGGGCCCCAGCTGGCCCCGCCGTCCTCGGAGCGCCAGATATACCCATCGCTCTGCACTGCCATCATCACGCTGCCTGAGGCCGATATCGACACTGAGACGAAGCTGCTGCCGGGCGAAGCAGAGCTCAAGGGGAGCTCATAAGCTGCCACCACGGCCGACTCCCAGGCAACGGTAAACTTGACCAGCGGCGCTCCCGCCGCGGCGGCGATGCAGTTGACGTCAGCTGCAGCGCTGGGGGCGCTGCATGCGAGGGAGGTCCAGTTGCGCGTGCCAATGCCCTGGTTCTCCAGCGTATACTCTGAGGTCTCATAGTACTGGGTGCTTTCGTACCAGTGGATGTTAGAGGCGGTGCCAGCAAACCACGCCCTGCAGAGGCATAGGACGGTAGGCGCCTCGAGTGACGTGTTTGGTTCAGCTCAGCCCAGCCCACGCTGGAAGGATGCCAGCGGCTGATGAGGAAGCGGCGTGTGGCCAACCGTAGACGGGCCTGCCCAGGCGCCCCAGCGAGAGAGTGCACCTGCCACCCCACTGCAGCCATCCCCATGCGTGTATGCAGCTGCGGCAGAGCTGCTCCAGCTGATCAGATGAGGTCACCATGATTGAATGAATCCGAAGCTGCCTGGGCTTGGCCCTGCCCCCAATGCCACCCATGTTTATCTCGCTGCACCCTGGCACACCCATGTCCAGGCCACCAACGGCCACCCTGCTCACCAGGCGCCGTCTGGCCTGGTTGCCACAGTCGTCCACTGCCCGTTGATGTTGTGCACCACTTCCCAGCTGCCTGCACCTCCGTAGGTGCTGCGCCACACGCCGCCTCCATTGACTGCAGAGCAGGCGGGGTCAGGAGGAGAGCGGATTGGCACATGCACGAACCTGCCGGCAAACAGCCAGGGCAAGCGGCAAACAGCAACGTGCTGCTTGACGCAGCGAGCTGTCACCACCGTTGCTGGCTCCCCGTGGACTTGAAATGTATGTGGTTGATTGCTTGCTTGGTTTCAGGCACCTGCGACCGGTCGCGGCCACGGCCCGCCCCCCAGGTGCCATGTCAACCTGCATTGCAACCACCCAGCGCTCTCCGTGCACGGAAGCGTCGCACACCCACCTGTGGCATACACGACACTGCCGTCCTCGGAGGTCGCCACAGAGCTCCAGGCAGCGACGGGCGAGCCAGCGGGGGCTTGTGAATACGTTGCGACCATGTCGGCGTCCCAGGTCAGGTCAAAGCGCTCGACAAATCCCGCGCTGTCGGCGGCGTACACAACGCTCGCGTCTGCCGAGCAGGCCAGGGAAGTCCACTCGCCATACAGATCGGGGCTCCGGTACCCGTTGGGTAGCGACGATGCGTAGAGGCGGCCGCTGGGGCCGCCCGTGGCAGCCACGAGGCGGCTGCCATCCTTGCTCATGCAGGCAGCCACCCAGCTGTTGTTGCCGCCGATGCCGCCCCACGTTAAGCCGCCATCTGAGGTCCAGCGGGCGGCGCCAGATGCGGGCAGCACGGCGGCAGCCTGCCCGTCCTCGGTGGCCATTGCCAGGGCAGCCCATGAGCTGCGTGGAGCGTGGGGGGAGGGAGCGAAGTTTGGCGGCTGTGTAACGAGCATGGATGGATGGACCACGGCCATCGGAGCCGTGCAGAAGCACTGTGATGCAACCAAGAATCCGCCCCTGCAGCCCCCTCTGACCTTGCACTTCCCTTGAACCTTGGCAACGCCTGGCAGCAAATCACTCCGCCAAGGCCGTGCTGGCCCCAGGTTTGTGCAAGCCCCCACCTTGTTGGCGGTGGTGGGGGAGGGGGACAGGGGGATGGAGGGGGGAAGGGAGGTGGGGGGCTTGGGGATGGGCTTGGGGGGTCTGGGGGAGATGGCGGTGGCGCGGGGCTTGGCGGCTTGGGGGGGCGGGGTGGGGGACTGGGGCTGGCTGGGTCGGGCGGAGGCGGCCTGGGCGGCCTCGGAGGCGGCGGAGGTGGGGGGGCGGGTGCCGGCGGCGGCGAGGGGCTGGGCGGCATCGGCGGCGGTGCTGGCAGCATGTAGATGGGAGAACCCCAGCTGGCGCCAGCGTTGGTGGAGCGGAAGACATACCTGCGAGGAGCGGCAGGGGCGATGCCTGAGCAGCAGCCACACAGCAGCGGCGGGGTGTGTGTGCAGGGAAGCAGGAGCAGCAGCAGCAGCAGCAGCAGCAGCGGTGGAGTGGGCGGGCTGTGGCACAGCGAGCTGTGGTGGCACGGCACAGCAGGAGCAGTGGCCGCTCACCCGTTGCTCTGCACGGCCATGACGGTGCTTCCGGAGTTGGATATGGCAGCTGCGCTCCAGCTGCCGGCCCCAGGGTCCACGAGCTGCGTAAAGTTTGTGATGGCGCCGGTCTGGCTGTCTGCCTCAAACGTGATAAGGGCAGCCCCCGAGGGAGCTGCGATGCACTCGACGGCGGCATCCACAGGCGCCGTGCACGAGATGGCTTGCCAGCTCAGCGCGCCAGCGGCGGGGTACTCGGACACTGAGGTGCCGTTGAACCAATGCAGGTTGGAGCCGGGGGCAGCAAAGTATGCCCTGCACAGCAACGGAGGTGGTTGGGCCGGGCCGGGTGCGTAGGAGTGCCAGGCTTGCGGGGGTGGGGAGGGATCCACAATCCGGCTGCCAATGGGTTGCTTGCAGCAACGGTTTCAGTGTCTTCTTCATAACGTGCTCCAGCGTGCACTGTGTGAGATGCACTCAAGTGCTTCAAATTGGCAGTACTACTCGCAGTACGCAGGGCAGGCAGGTGCCAGCCAGCTCCTGTAAGCAGCAACCACACTGCCTCTACCGACTTCCCCCCTGCCCCAGGCCACCGCGTACCAGCTGCCGTCTCCCGCCGTTGCGACCGTGGACCACTGGCGGGCTGTGGCGTGGATGACAGCCCAGGATTCGCCGCCGTCTTCGCTGCGCCACACGCTCCCGCCCGCCTCTGTGGCATACACAATTGTGCCATCCTCACTGCAGAGGGTACCAGGGGCACAAGGGTAGCAGGTGGAAATAGAGGCATCACAACCGGGCGCAAGCTTGCACAGCTTCAAGCAATAAGTTGGCTGCCACCCGGCAGCCTGCCAGCACAGACGCAGCATCCAGCATCGCCCGATGCCTGCGCCCAGGCTCATGGCAGCAGCTGCCCGCTCATGCTCCATGCCAAGAACCTGCAGTTGACCGACACACACGGCAGGAAAACCGCACCTTGTGGCCAGCGAGCTCCAGGCCCGGCTGCCAGCAGCCGTGAGTTGGGATTGACGGAAGTCCACCAGTCCAGTGGACTCCCACAGCAGGCTGAACCTCCAAAGATTGCCCGGGCTTGAGGCGGCATACACGCTGCCGGCGTCCGCGGAACAGGCCAGGGCCGTCCAGGCCGCCGCTTCAGGGTTGATGGCTTCAAATTCTCCAGGAAACAGGGACGCATAGATGCTGCCACTGGGGCCGGCGGTGGCAGACACCAGGTTGCTCCCCTCCTTGCTTAGGCAGGCGGCCGCCCAGCTGTAGTTGCCTCCGATGCCCCCCCACACAGATCCACCGTCAACAGTCCAGCGCATTGCACCAGAGATGGGGAAGACAGCTGCAGCCTGGCCATCGCCTCCCATGGCGAGAGTCCGCCAAGAGCTGCATACACCAAGCGGGGTTTGGGGAAAGTGTCAGCCGCGCGGTTTTGGCTCATTGAGTGCATGCCGACAGCGAGCAACGGGTTGGATGGAGAGGCACATGAGCAGGCAGCCGAAGTTGCTTCTGGCATTTGCACAGCAGCAGCACATGATGAGGCTGAGCAATCCCTCAGGCCCGCACCCTGTTGGAGGGGGAGGCGGGGGAGGTGGAGAGGGGGGCGGCGGAGGAGAAGGGCTGGGGGGCGGTGGGGGCGGCGGAGGGGAGGGCGGTGGAGGAGGGGAAGGAGAAGGCGGCGGCGGAGGCGAGGGGCTGGGAGGGGGGGGTGGAGGGGATGGGGAGGGTGGGGGTGGTGGAGAAGGGGAAGGTGGCGGCGGAGGTGAAGGGCTGGGAGGGGCCGGCGGAGGGGATGGGGAGGGTGGGGGTGGGGGGGAAGGAGAGGGCGGCGGTGAGGGACTAGGGGGCGGCGGCGGAGGCGAAGGGGACGGTGGGGGCGGGGGAGAAGGGAAAGGCGGCGGAGGGGGTGAGGGGTTGGGAGGCGGCGGTGGAGGGGAAGGAGATGGTGGGGGCGGCGGGGAAGGAGAGGGCGGCGGAGGGGGTGAGGGGCTGGGGGGCGGCGGCGGAGGCGAAGGGGAGGGTGGGGGCGGGGGGGAAGGAGAGGGTGGCGGAGGGGGTGAGGGGCTGGGGGGCGGCGGCGGAGGGGA
>JAPTJF010000803.1:0-12494 GCA_029339195.1 Micractinium sp. NFX-FRZ
GGCTGCAGCCCTGCTGCTGTTGCTGCTGCTGCGGGGCATGTGCTGTCAGCTGCGTGGAGGGATGTGCTCCTGCCATTTTTACCACTGCTTGCCTCCGGGCTGCCTCTGTTCTCCCTGAACTTCAATTGCATGCGCTGCCATTCGCTGCAGGCTCTCCTGGTTGTGGGCTTCAATCGAACTGCCACACCACCGTACTGGTATGCACGTCAAAAGAGAGGGCCGTGAAGCAGTGGATGTGTGTGGTTGGGTGGGGTTGGGGTTGGATGAGGCAGGGGTGGGGTGAAGGGCAAGAGGGATTGCTCTGCTGCGTCTCAAATTGAATACCAAGGGGTGGATCAGCAGCCCTGGCCACTTCCCTCTTGCCACCGCCCTTGCTTGCGCCCGTGCGTGTGTTTGTGTGTGTGTGTGTGCAGGGTGGTCAAGAACTCTTGGGGCGGCGGCGCCGACTGGGGAGACAACGGGTTTGCCTACATTGAGATGACCGGGGACAACACCTACGGCACCTGCGGCATGTGAGTGCTCACACTGCGCTCTTCTGTGTGAGGGACACTGTAGTAAAGTAGTATATGGGGGCGCATGGTGTTCAGCTCACGTGGGGATGACGGCGGGTGGGGGTGTCGGTGGCTTGTGGGGTGGGGGCGCGGGCGGACGCACAAGGCACGGGGCACAGAGGGGCATAGCGGGTGGGCCGTCAATGGCAGCGCCCCTTCATGCCCTCCCGCCCCCCCCATGCCCTTCCTGGCCCCATGTTGGCGCCGGCATTGCCCTCTTCTCCCTCCCCATACCCCTGCCTGCCAATGCACTGACCCGCCGTGCAGGTATGCGTGGATGGTTCAGCCCACAGAGCTGCTCAACAGCAGCCTGCCGCAGCTAGGTGAGTCGAGCAGCAGCCTTTGGTGGGTTGAACAGCAGCCTGCCGCGGCTCATTGAGCCCCCGCAGGGGTCCAGGAAAGTGCTTGGTGCACCCTCCTTCCCCAAACGTCGCCATGCAATGCTGGGCAGAAGGAGCGTCCTCCGCCCGCGCGCCCCCCCCCCCCCCCCCCCCCCCCCCCCCCCCCCCCCCCCCCCCCCCTGCCCGCCCCGCCCTGGCCACAAGCGCCCACCCGCCCTGCACACCCCACCCACCCACCCACCCACAGTGACCCACCCACCCAACCACTGGCACCCCTCGTGCTGCAGATGCCGTTGCTCCCCTGCTCGACTGTTTGCACGCTCACATATGACATCTCCCCCCTGCCTCTTCTGCTCCCCGCCGCGCCTGCAGATGCCGACGCCTCCCGGTTTGCCGCCCCCCTGTTCAACGACCTGAATGTGGACACCTGCCGAGAGTTTGGGGGACCTGGGTGCGGCGAGGCAGCAGCAAGCGACTGGTGCCGGCTGCAGGTGGGTGGGGTGTGGGGGGGGGAGGGCAGGGTGCCTGGCGCTGCTCCGGGAAGGGGGTGCAGCAAGCAGTTTACACCTGGCTGTTCGGCTGCCGGATGTGTTGCTGGCTTCATTTCGTGCCGTGCCAACTGCGGTGGTAGGTTACCGGTGCCTGCTTGGTGCACTTCCTTCTGACACATGCTCTTGGCTGACCCTTTTTCCGTTTGCTTACACTGTGCTGGCTGCAGGGTTTCGAGGCGGTGCGCGAGGTGGGCCCCTTCATGCCCAGCCCACGGAACGAGACGAGCTTCACCACACAGGTGGCTGCTTGGTAACTGCACGGTTGCTGCCTGGCAGCCAAACAACAACAACCCCCGGCTTGATGTTTGCTGGCAGTCTTCAAAACCGCCTCCAGTTCGGCTGCTCCCGTCAGTTCCTCCGTCTTTATGTTACCCATATGTATACAACACTGAAGACTTCTAAGATTCGCTCCGTGACAACAGCTACCCTCTTGTGCTTCTCGGTGTGTCTGGCCATGCAGGAGTATCTCTGCACCGGCAGCTCTGGCTGCACCACCTTCAAGCACCTGACATGTGGCCCGCCGCGTAAGTGCTGGGATGTGGGAGGGGGTGGTCAGCTGTACCACGTGTTAAGCGCAGCGCAGACCTGGTCTTTGCTTACCATGTTCTATCCACAGTCAACCCAACCTGCAACACGGTCTTGCTGCCTGCAAACGTTTTCTGGCTGGCTGGCTGGCTGGCCGGCCAACGGCTAAATGCATCACGCATGCACGCACAGAAGACCACAGCCCTGCGCCGCCCAGCCCACACCCGCCCACTCCCTTCCCCTGCAGAGCCGGGCGGCCTCGTCAGGTTTGTATTCCCGCAGTACAAGGGTCTCCCGGTGGACATCTGCCGCGAGTTTGGGGGGCCCGGATGCGGGGCACCTGCTGCAAACGACTGGTGCCAGCTGCAGGTGAGGGGGAGGGGAGGTGCTGGTCGAATGGAGGCTGGGAAGGAGGTGTGGGGAGGCAAGGCGTGTTCTTGCAATGGCGGCTGGTGGCTACTGCCGGAGCCAGCGGTGAAGGTGGTGGTGCCTTTGCCTGACTCTCCCTTGCTGTGCGGTGCCCGTTGACTTGCGTGCCTGCGAGGCTTGCCACCACATGTTCCCAAACCTCCTGGGAGCCTCGACCTTTCCCGCTCCTCGCCCCCTGTGAACACGCCCTGCCTCTTCCCCTCCCTTTGCGTGCAATCCCACCTGGCAGGGCATGGGGTCTGCCGTGGAGATTGGGCAGTACATCGCATCCCCCACCCGCCAGACCTCCTTTCCCAAGCTTGCCTACAGCTGCACCGGCGGGCTGCAGTGCACCACGTTTGCCTACCTGGTGTGCAGCAGGGCAGGTGAGGTGGCAGGGCACACGCCCAGGGGCTGTGCTGTGCGCATGCGCGTAAGGCTGCACGTCGGAGTTTTGACTGGTGCAGGTTGCAGGATTGACTGGTTTTACTGGCTGGGTGCGGATCGGGCTGGAATCAACGTTCCTCTCTTTGACTGCATGAGAGCTGAAATGTGTGACTGGCGCTCAGTGTGTTCCAGTTGACTCTCACACGTTGTTAAGCCCTTCCACATCGCCCACCAGGGTGCCTCTAGACCTCCTGGCACCCTCCGAATCTGCGCCCATCCTTTGCAACACGCGCTTGGGCTGCAACCTTGTCCTGTTGCAGAGCCGGGGGGGTCGGTCAAGTTCGTGAGCCCGCAGCACCAGGGGCTGCCGCTGGATTACTGCAGCCAGCTGCCCCGCACAAATGCCAATTGTGGGGAGGCGGCAGCCTCGGCCTGGTGCCGGCTGCAGGGCATGGGGGCGGCAGCCGAGGTGGGACCTATCACCCTGTCTCCCGTTGGTTCTGCGAGCTACCCTGGGCGGGACTGGCTGTGTGCTGATGCCGAGTGCGCCACGCCGGAGTATGTCGTGTGCGGCCCGCCCCTGCCCCTGCCGCCGTCCCCCCCGGTGGCAGCGGTCAGCGTGCTCTTCAAATTTCCACGGGTAAAGGGAACGATACATGTTTTGTGCTTGGGGCAGACGTGAAAATGCAAAGGTTGAGCAGCCTGCCACGAGTACGTCCAGGTGCCACAACCCTGACCGGTGTCACCTCAGGCTGCCTGCTGAGATCTACTTGTACCTGTTGGCGTCCCCCGCACACGGAAGCTGTCAGCTCTTGCCGTGGTGCTGCTGCCGCTGCAATGCACAACGCCTTCTGCCAGCAGCAACTAAGGTTGCATGTTCCATTGCTTACTTGCTCACTTGCTTTACTGCCGCAGGTCCACGACGCGCCCCTGGACTTTTGCTGGGGAATCGCAGCAGACTGGGTCGCCAGCCAGTGCGGGTTGTTCGTGGCACAGCGTTGGTGCAACTTACGGGTACGTTGCAGTTTAGGCTCACTTTTAGCTTTTGCACTCCTGCTGCGCGGCTCACTACTTTGATGACTGCCTGACTGGTACATTGTTGAGGTATTTGGGTCGCAAGTTACACAACAACCACAACGCAGCATTCTGCATCTTCCTCTCTTGCAGGGCTATATGGAGGCAGCTGGGTTTGAGGGGCCTGTGGATGCACCCTCCGGAGTCACTCGCTTCCAGCAGTACACCTACGCAGCCAACAATGCAACAGAGAATGCAACACGAGAGTGCCGCTCCAAGGACTTGTGCAAGACCTTCAAGTCCATCGCCTGCAGGCAGAGGCTGCCCTCGCCTCCCCCCGCGCCCAGCCTGCGCCCGCCGCCGCCGGGCCTCGAGTATATGCAGCCGTCAAGTGGCAGCCTGGAGAGGACGCCTGACGGGGCATGCTGGGTGCTCATCCTGTCCTATCTGGTGAGTCAGTTTGCATGCTGACATAACAGTGCCACACAGACCCGTGCTTGCTGGCGAGATGACTACCCCGACTCCCCATTTGCACGCGTGCTCCCAGTGTGGGGCGGGGGAGGGAACTCAGCAGCCCTGAGCTCCCACGCCCTTTGCAGGCTCCCATGCAGCACTCCCTGGCATGCCCTCACCGTACACTGCTCAATGCGCCCATTCCGCCTTCGCAGCGGAAGAACACCACAAACCCGGCTCTCAAGCCACGAACCATTGCGGACGGCTACCCCATCGCCACCCACAAGCCGCTGGGCACCGATGGATCTCTGGAGGGAGCCGAGTGGGGGCACATGAACAGCGCGGTGAGGCCGGAAGTCAAGCCAGCCGCTTTTGGTAACAGCCGGCATGTTGATGAACCCTTAGGCGGGGCCACCGTGTTCTGGCAGGTGGTGGCAGTCACACTGTTCATTAGCTGGGCGGGGCTGGGGACGCAATCGGCTTGAGGCAAGATGGTGCTCAACTCGTGTGCGCACGAGCTCTAAGCAGGGCCGTTCCTGAGCCTCCGCACCAACCCCAACCAACCATCCCCAAGCTCTCCAGGGGAGGTGATACGTCTTGCCAGCCCAGGCCGCCTCCTTGCTTACCGCAATCTATTGGAACACGTGCAGGCTTTGGCGTCGCTGGGCAAACCACGGCCTCTCAGGCAAGCACGCAGTGGGGTGGCGCATGCAGCTTTACGGAATTGGGCTGCCGATCTGCCATGTACATTTGCAATCCTGCAGCCCTGCCCACTTGTTCTGTTGCGGGCAGCTCTCTGGTCACGAAAAACGTGACATTATCATGTCACACCAACAGTGTTACGCCAAGGATGGTAGGGTAGGGTGAAGGCTAAACCCTACACCGTAAATGCTGCCTGGCTTCAGGTTCTGGGCGGAGTCGAGCTGCCACAGCCGGAGAATACACTTCATGTGAGGCAGGCTTGCTTGTGTGCTTGTAAGGCACTGCTTGCACGTGCATGCGTGCGTGCGTTGGCTGGACGTGCAGCCGGCCCCTCCTCAGCGTAAGTTGCATCACATACCCCATGCAGCAAGTGCTGCCTCTCGGCACGGCCAGCTGGCGGGTCCCTCATCAAGCTTGGCACACCAGCGGGCGCCATGCAAGCATGTGTGCTGCTCGCTGGCTGCGATTGCAAGTGTCTCATACTGGGCAGGTCCCCTTTGCCCCTGCATCCCCCGCCCCCTTTGCAGGACAAACTATACCGCCCTGTGGGACTATGTCACGCGCAGCCCCGCCTTTAGTGGGCTGCAGTACTCTGACAACACAAGCTGGTACCAGCTGATGGCCGATCACACAGGTATGCACGTGTCGGAGCATGCGAGGGGGGCGGAGTGGCTGACCGACACATACACCGTTGATGCGCACTGTATGAGGGTCAAGCCTAGCTGAGGGTGTGCATGGCACGATCCGAGCCAGGTTCTAAGGGCAGGGTCGGAGAGGGTGGTGGACATGCCGGCGCTGAAAAGTATGGTGTAGACATGCTGGCGCCTGGTGCCAGCACATGTATTGGACCCAGCAGGAGCAGCGTGCATTGTAGCATGTGGCATAGGAGCTGGCTGGAGGCTGTCAATGGCCGTTGCCAGGCGTGCCTTGGCAGTGTGCATGTCACGCCAGCGCCACATCAGAGGCTGGTGTGCATCTTCGACTTGTGCTGTCCGGTTACGCCGTGCCCCTTCCTCTGCCCCCAATGCACGTGCAGCTATTGGTGTCCCCCAGCAAGCCTTGACCTACAGCCCCGCTCCACGTGATGAAGAATTGACCTACAGCCTAATGTAGTGAGTGCATGGTGCATAGCTTGTGGCGCCCTGGCAGCATGCACCTTGTTTGACCGGGGCAAGGGAGGGGAGGGGGGGTTCCATCCCTTGTGACAACATACATGGCATGCAAGCACACATGCAGCTCGCAGTTCAGGCTGGTGAGCCCAAGTTGCAAGCCTTGTGCCGCGCTTGAGCGGGTTGAGGCTCACCACACCTCCCACCCATTGGCACCCCTTGTGCAGCGATCCCGGCGACTATTTCTGGAACATCAATGCAGTGGATACTGACAACCCGGGATTCAGGCGGTGGGAGGTGAGTTTGTGTGCGTGCTTGCCCGCCCTCATTGTCCCGTTGCATGTGCTCCCAAGAACAAGCTTGTGACAGTTCACCAATTGACACCAGACACACTTTGCACATCGTGCTTTGCTGGGGCCGTTGGTTCCCTCCCTTCCAGGTGGATGACAACAGTGTGGTGGACTTACCGTTGACCCAGAAACAGTGCAGGCAAGCACACCAAGTAACGAATGATCTGCACTTGAATAACTATGGCCCAGCAAGGTTGATGTGGCCTTGCCAATGTCGCTTTCAGAGTGAACGCGTGCGAGACTGTGCTCCGCCCGGGCAGCGGCTGCCGGTTGGCTGTTATTGAAAGGCATCCGCGAGGCGGGGGCTGACAAGTGCGCTTATCTTTGCACAACTTTCTGCGAGGGAGGGAGCGCATGCACATGGGTCCTCTTGCATCCCATGCCTGCAGCACCCACCACCGTGTCTGGGTAGCTTCCACATCATGCCCGCCAGCACCTCCGGCCCTGCCACCTGCCCCCCCACCACGTAAGGCTGCCCCCTCCTTTGCTGGATGCCCGTCCGAATGTTGGATCGGCATCAGCAGTGCCTCAACAAGCCAAGATGCCTGAGAAGCAGTGTGGAAATGCAACACCACCGACAGGGGCACACAAGCGCTCATCTGCCAGCCACAGCTCGCATTAGCCTGCCTGCTGGCTGCCCACGCCCAGCCCCCCGCTAAGCGTACGCAAGCGCGCGGCGCCTGCCTGATTGGCCCCCCACACTGCAGCGATGCTCCCCACGGCGTGTGGCGAGGTCTTGTGGGACACGGAGCTGGTTGGAGGCAACGTGCTCTCCATCCCTGGAATCCACTATGTGGAGGGGTGCTGCGTCGCGTGCCGCAACCGAGCCGACTGCTACGCCTTCACTTACGTCCCTGCTTCCCAGACATGCCACATCAAGGGCGTGGGGGGGTGGAGGAGGGCTGACAACCAGCTTGGCCGCATGTCCGGCATCAAACGCGCGGACCCGCCCACCCGCCCACCGCCGCCCCCACAGCCAGGGCCCGCATTCGAGGTGAGTTGCATGCGTGCAGTTGGTGTCGCGTTGTGCCTGACGCCATGAACTCCTGCCTCTGCCTCGTGGCCCCGCGCCTGGTTGCAACGCCTTGATGCAACAGCATGCCCGCTGTCCCCGCCCTCCTTGCAGCCCGCCGTGGGCACGTTGTTTGAGCGGTGCATCTACGAGACGTGCTACCTGGTGAGGTACAAACTAGATGTACTGCATATGGATACAAACCGGGGCGCCTGGCTGGTGGGCACATTCGTGGCCTCCGACTCGTGGCCCTCTCACCAGGTGAGGTGGCGAGATGTGCATGCGTGTTATGGTGTGAGGGGGGGGGCGCGCTGAGAGTGGGATCACGAGAGGGAATAGTTTGCTGTGCCCAGGGCAATGCCGCTCCTCCGTGCCATCAACAGCATGTTTGAGCGGCATGGCCCTTGAATATCACTTCTGCCAACAAGTAGGATGGTGCCCTGCCTTATGAAACCCCGCCTCTGTTGTCCCACCCCACTTGTAAATGACGCAGGTTTACCGGGCCGGCGAGAGCTGCGGGGACGGCACGGGCTTGCACGAAGGTTACTTCACATTTACATGCAACCCGGGCGCCAGCGTTCCGTTGATGGAATGGGACGAAGCTGCAGAGACAGAGGCGTGCCAAGTGCAGATCACAATTGAAGCTGACTTTGCCTGCAAGTAAGTCCGAATTGACTGATGAGTGTGACACGACTGGCCGGCTGGCTTGCTGGCTGGCTGGATGTCTGTATGCATTTGGCTTGCTTACCGGCAAAGGTGGCGGGCTGGTTGAGGACTTGAGCTGCTGCATTGCATGGCACATGTGTTGCACAGCTTGACCACCAAACGTTATCCCTTCTCCTTGGCCCTTGCTCTCCTCCAGTTTCCCGCCGGCCCCTCCTGCCAGCCCCCCTCCGCCCCGCCTCTCTCCACCGAGCCCCCCACCCCCCAGCCCGCCCCCAAGCCCGCTGCCGCCTGCGCCTCCGCCGTCCCCGCCTGCCCCTCCCGCGCTAGTGCCGCTCATTGTGCAAGGGCAGGTTCTGTTGGGTCTGACGAGCACGTATTTAGGGTTTGCTCCCTACAAAACAAAACCAGCAGATGCGCTGTTGGCTGTTGACGGCATTGGAGGTGGGTGTATGGTGATGGTGGGGCAGTCTTGCGTTGCCCTACCTCGCCCGATCTTTTGCTGTGCCAACCCTCGCCACTTAGGCAGCCACCCTGGCACAAAGGGTCTGATGTGCTGCGAGCGACACACTTGCCCCAGCAGGTTGCTTGTCAAACCCTCACCTCACCTAGGCAAGCTGGCATCATGATGGTGCAGTAGGGTGGCTCTAATCTCCACAAGTGCCACTGCTCCTCTCTATGCAGGACCTGGAGCGTGGAATTATCCCCCCAGTTGTGCAGCCACTACCGGAAAGGAAGTGTTCCCAATGCTGTGGGTCGATTTTGGCGCCTCAGACGTTGTCTACTCGGTCACTTTCTTCCTCCACTCTGATTATGGTGGGTGGCGGTAGGGTTGGGGGCGGGGAAACAAGTGCCCCCGTCCAGTGTTAGGCGCTCCATGCTCCCACCTTTGCTGGCGTTTTATCAATGCTGCGTGCCACGCTTCCCTTCCCTCGCCCCCATGTGCAGCCACCCAACTGAGTGCTGACATTCGGGTGGGAGACGCCCCGCCCACAGCTGCCAATGGGTCAGTCGTGCTCACCTCCAACGCCATGTGCCGTTCCTTCTCTGGGACGGTTGTGGCGGGGAAGTCTGTCACTGTGCAGTGCAACTCACCCACTGCGGGGCAGTACTTGACTATTCAGGCAAGTGCGGCAGAGGCAGCCGAGATGGGACGAAATGGGGGCAAGAGGGACAGCCTTAGAAAATGGGAAGGAGAGGTGAAGAAGGGCAGCCTCCTGACCCGGGCCAAAGGGACGAGGGTCAGCCTTGTGAAATATTGACAGGCCATAAGGGTTGGCAAGTGCAAGTGAAGTGGTGGAGGCAAAGCCGGGGGGAAGTTGGGGTGACAGCGTCATGGGCAGCCAGCTGCGGGTGTGCGCACTGCAGTCATCAGCCGCTCAATCCCCAACCGAGTGCAAGCCATTGCTGTCGACAGCCAGAGGCTTGCACAAGCATGAATTGGATATTCCCATCACAACACAAGCGATGCAAGGCTGGTGGCAGCAGTGCATTGCGTGTGAGAATTGTTCTTTTTAACACACCCCCAAGTCACGTCCTACTTCTGACCTCTTCAGCCCCACGCAGGACCCTCCATCTCGTGTGAGCACTGCATCATTGCTCACTTGCCGCCTTCCGCAACCCCCCCCCCCCCCCCCCCCCCCCCCCCCCCCCCCCCCCCCTGCTGCCAAGCAGAGCAACAAGCGCGGGACCGGTAGGCTCGTCGTGTGTGAGCTGTCTGTGCAGGGCATCCGCCAAGGTAAGGAGGCTCTGGAAGGAGGCTCTGGTGTTACTTTTTGCTCGCAAATGTCATGGGTTGTTAGCAGCATCGGCCTGGGGGCGCCCCGTGGATCGCCCGACCGAATGCGCCCTTCTGGGCAGGCCAATGGCCACGGGGGTGACCCCTTGCCAGCAAGCCCAAGCAGGCAGTGTGGCTTTGCAGGCAGCGGCCGTGATATGATCGCGCTGTCCTTGTCAAGGTTTGTTTAACTCCTTGGCCATGTCTCACGTCACGGCTGCCGGGCACTCTTGGGCATGGGCCCCCCCGACCTCACCCCCCCACCCCCACTGCCGCCCCCTTTGTGCACCGTCACCCAAGCCAGCTCTCGCCTGTCCACAACAGCATCCAGCTCGCCCTAACCATGTGCCTATGTTGTATCCCCTGCCCGCCCGTGCAGCTCGCACCCCGTCGGCCGACCCCAACGTCGCTATGGGAAGGCCCGCCGCTCAAAGCAGCACCCTTGATTATTTCACCGCCTCGGGAGCCGTGGATGGGAACCCCAGCCCAAATTGCTACGAGTACGCGTGCGCGCACACCCAAGGGATAATGGACAACCCGTGGTGGTAAGGAGGGGAAGCTACCGCATGCATGCGTGCACTAGTGGGAGGGCCCAGGGGAGCACGCAGCTGGCAGCTGCATATGCCGCGCTGCTTCCCACACAAGAACCGCGGCTGTTGGCAGTGCTGCGCAGCTCGCGGGCACCCCTGCCGGACACGTGAACCCATCATTGGACAATCTAGGTTGTTGTCTGCCCCAGATACTGCTTTGCACCCCTTGCATCACAGGTATGTGGACCTGGGGGAGATGGACCAACCGATGCATGTGGTGCAAGTGACCCTGTTTAACAGGTGGTGGGGCTGGTAGTCGTGTGTGTGGGGGTGGAGTGGCGTTTGGGGCGGGGGGGGGGGGGAGGCACGTGCACCTGTCTGCGCACGCCCATGCGGCCAGATGAGCATGCATACGCGTGAGCGCCAGCAGGCAGGCGTTGTTGCGCGTGCAAAGGCGGGCGGGCAGCAGTGTGGGCAGCCAGATGTGCACGTGTGTTGATCTGCTTGTGACACCCGTCTGCCTGAGTTGCTGTTGTCCTAAGAAGAAGTAGAAGGTGAACACGCCCTAAATAGGCGTGGGTTGAGGAAACCAAAGGAGGTGCGGGCCCCCTGTTGGGGCCCCGCTCCGCTGGCTACCGATGTCCTTTGCAAGCGCCAACCTTACCTGTAGGGCCAACATGGGGTGGCATCGGTTGAGCAACCTGCAGATCCGATTGGGAGACGCGGAGCCACAGCCAACATATCAGGCAATCATCGAGCCCAACCCTGTGTGCGGCATCCTCGCGGGCACGGTGCCGCATGAGAGCAGTGCGCAGGCAAGTCGTGTCCCGAGGATGTGACAGCACATAGCGGGTAGGAGCAGGCAAGGGCGGGTAGGAGCAGGCAAGGGCAGGAGGCCTCCTAGGAGGAACAGAAGACAACCATCAGCGTGGGTGTAGGGTGGTGGGGATGGCGGTGTGTGGCCTTGTCCCCTCTTCCTTTGTCCCCATGACAGCATGACATGTAGGTGAGAGGCACAATCTAGCCACCCTACCGCCCCCACATGTGCCCCCGATGTTGTTCCCAACGCTACAAATCACAAACGCTACACCGTGTGTGCAGCAAATTGTGAACGTGACGTGCCGTGGCGTGGGACGGTATCTTTCTATCCAGCGGCTCAGCATTGCTTGGATGACGGAAACGCAGATCCTACAACTGCCTGAGGTCCAGGTGGGTGGCTGAATGGCTTGCTGTACTTGTATGGTGCGCGTGTTTGCCGTGGTCGCGCGTGACCTGGCTGCCTGTTGGCATGCTTTCATTGCCTGTGCACATACGGCAGGCGCCTTGCTCATTACCCATTCTTGTTGTAGTGGGTCCCAGGGGGCGAGTGATGAGGCATTCTTGGTGTGCTGGCCACCATGCCGTTGTCTTTCAATCCACTGACTGAGCATGCCTGAATGGCCAAGCCTGCTCCCGCAGTTTGCAACTCCCTAGCGCCGGGCGCAAACACGCCCAACTCGCACTGCGGAGTCCTCTAGTGCCCTTTACCAAGCGCCCGCCCCCGGCCTTTCCTAGTTCCTGTTGAACTTGATGCACGCCCCAGCCATCAACCAGCCTGCCAGCACGGGTTGCCTCGTGCAGGTCCTGGCCCACTCGGTGGCCGCCTTCAAGGGCAGCAACGGCAAGCTGCTGTCAGTCTGCTCTACGTGCCTCACTGGTGTGGAGCAGGTTGCCAGCGCCCACAAGCTTGGCGGCAGCGGCAGCACGGACACATTGCTTGCCAGGTGGACGTATCGACAGGTGGGCCACTTGCTGTTGACATTGTGTGACGTGATAACATGACAGCATGATCATGTCATCTTTGTGCTCCCAATAGACCGCCCCCTGCCTGTGCCGCTGCCTCCTCCTCCCCTTCGTGGTGCCCCTCTGCCTCTATCTTTGTCCCCCCCGTCTGCCAGTCACTATGGAAACACACTACACAGCACACTGTTGGTGACTGACACCTGCGGGTAGCAGAGGAGGCCCTAAACCAGGACCCACACCGCACCAGGTCGTGTGGGTGCTCTGGCCTCCTCCACCCATGCCCTTAGTTCGCAACTCTTCGTCCTCTTCCTCTCCCTGCTCGCCTTCATCCGCAGGCCG